>CM025250.1:10245125-10262415 GCA_013677275.1 Gossypium schwendimanii
GAGATAAATGGATAATGTATATATATGTGACAATTAGCTTACTAGATAGTGAGTAATTGATATATTACAATAGTTAAAAAGGAAAATTTGACGATATGGGAATATGTAATGATACAGATCAATTCAAGTACTGGACGAATTCAACAAGTAAGTGAAAATTTATAAATTCATATGACGAGGAAGTGAAAGATTGTGAGTATATTTAGCCAAGAAAACCCTAATTAACGACTCGAGAATAACAACTTGAAAGTTTTAATTTAGATGAAATTTTGCAACTTGGTTTACTATGGTTAAAAGTGTATATGTTCTGGTAGTACCTCGTACCCTATTCCCGCATTGAATACGGGTATGGGGCATTGCAAGGGCTTCGCTGGGTGGAATGTTACAACTATGAAAACCATGAATTATATGCATAAGTTACTCACATGCAGTGGAATATCATGAAGGTAAAAACACTTAATAAAAAAACTTAACCAAGTTTCATTTAGTTACAAATTGCAATAAATAAGGGTTCACATACTTTAATAAGTAAAATTTCACATAAGGGTTTGCCTATTGTCTACTAAGGATTCACTTAATCACTTTTGTAACACCCTATACCTAGTCTGATCACCCGACCCAAGCTATAGGTATTACAACAGTAAAATAATAACATTATTCACTATTTTTTCATAAATAACAAAATAATCCATTTTAAAATAAAGGTTATGATTATTTCCATGCTACTCGATTAAATTTGAGATTAAATCGAGTATATGAAGCATTTAAAACATCCCGGGGACAAATCTGGACTAAATTATAACTTTCACAAAAGTTAAAGAAAAAAGTGGAAACAGGGGTCCCACGGTCGTGTGACAGAACTTAGACCGCGTGGCTCCAAGACATGGTCGTGTGGCCAAACCATGTAATAATTCTTTCAGTGTATTTTAGGGTCACACGGCCGTGTCACTAGGCTGTGTAACTTACTGTGACAATGTGGACAAACATGTACCAAAAACAAATAGGCCACATATTCGTGTCATACAGTAGTGTACGGCACATGGTCGTGTGGCAAACCATGTCATAGGTCGTGTGCACCCAAAAATGCCTTCAAAACCAAGCCAATTCATGCATAATTCCTTAAGTCTCAAGCCATGCAATTCCCATCACTTAAACCTATCTCAAATATATTGAAACATGCCAAAATATACCAAATTCAACTTAATTCAACCAACCTATGTGCCTAACTAATATGTTGCAAATGGCACCACAATTCAAACATGAAACATCAACCATCATTACCATTCATACCAAGATTTTTCATACCAAAATTTGCTCATACAATCATCCTTTTTTTTTTTTTAAAATAAGATATCAATAAGCAATGTTCAACAAGTAACCCAAAATAAAAGCGCTTATTATCACAAGTTAAGCATACCTTATTTAACCATGACCTAAACATTTTATCCCATTCAAATCAATCACTTCAAATATCATTCATTATCAACATTAATATCAACTCATGCTATTACCGAAACACATATAATGCCATTCAAAACTTGACTAATATTATCACATTACTAAGTACCAAATAGATATCAAGCACTTCATACATCAAATTTCCATATAATCTCATTCACAACTAAAGTACCAAAACATGATCATTAACATGCAAAGTAGACATCTTATATACATGCCACAAGTAACCATTTCAAACTTCAAAAATCTACCAAATCAAGCAACGGTAGGTGTGAGCTTCCTGTTGATCCGATCAACACGTTTCGAATGTCTATAATCTATAGAAAAGTAGTAACACAAGTAAGTATATTAAATACTTATTAAATTCATACAATTTAAACAAGTAACTTACCTTATTCATTTAGTATGTATACAATCGTTATTCAAAATAATTTCCCTGTCATGGCATTACACAACAATGTCAAATAGGTGAGATTTTGGTTTATGATCGTACTTATAATCTTAAATAACAATATACCAAATCCAAATCAATATAGAACATATAAACATGTGTTTTATGTTCATCTTTTGCCCACATTAACTTCACAATTCCACATTTCTCATATTTTGTTTTACCCGATGAAACCTTGTAAAAGAATTTGATACACAGGTACAAATAACTTCTGATGCTCGTCTGAGCTAATAATATACATCAGTGTTAGGTTACCCGTCCAGGTTAAACCTATAAAATGACATCAGGTTACTTGTACAAGCTAAACCTATGTCACATGTATCTTTGAGTTCGCAACAAATTCTTGAGCTCGGTATCAATGAAAATCAACCTATAACCTCGTGTAAGAGACTTTTACTAAGTTCATCAGAATTATCTCAACACTTTAATTCAATATGATTTCATTACCATTAAGTCCAATTCCAACTTGTATACTAATTCATAAACCATCCAAAATATCAATAGAACATATATAAGTATTTAAACATAACTTGACAGCAATTTGAAATCATTTATATCTTATGAACTTCCTTTTCAAAATTGTGACGGTTTGACTATCATCGACTAGTCCACAAATTTTCTTTTCCTCGTACGTCTTCAGGTCATTGAGATTTTTTATCTAAATATAATAATTTTATTTAATTAACCAATTTAAATATCTTAAAACCATTTAAATTCACATTTTGACTCGTAATTAATATTTTACACTTTTACCCTCAATTTTACCTTTTATTTAATTTAATCCCTAAACTCAAAACTTTCAAATCTATTACAATTTAACCAAATCAATGCTGACCAAATTTTATATAGTTCCTATACAGCCCATATTTATCAAATTTTTACAAGAATTTCATGTAACTTTACTATTTAAACAACTTAGTCCTTAAACTTTAAAATCAACCAAAACCATTTTACAAAATAGTCCTAGTTTACTATCAAGCTTATAAATCTATCATCAAACTTCAAAAGCATCACAAATTCATCATTTGCATAACTTAAAACATTTAACAATTTTATGAATTAGTCCTTGGGTTAGCTAGATTAAGCTACAACGATCTCAAAAACGTAAAAATTACTAAAAACGAGTTAAAAAAACATACGATGCAATTGAAACAAGCTTTGGCTGAAGCTTCCTATGTTGGTTGTGGTGTTTTTTAGTTGAAGAAAGAAATGGAAAGATGATGACTACTTTTCTTTTAGTTTTACTTTTTATTACTTTATTCTTTAACATTTTAAATTATAAAATTAACATATATTTATTTAATTCATTACACAAACCGTCCACCATAACATTTTATGGTCAAATTAAATTTTACTTTTATCTTCATGTTATACCCAATGGACACATATATCACAATAGTGATTAAATTTTGCAACTTTTACGATTTAGTCCTTTTACTTAATTTACTATCTAAAAGTTAAAAATTTCTAACCAAATTTTAGTACAACATTGTAATAACTCTATAAATATTAAATAAATAATAAAATATTGAATCATTGTTTGGATTTGTGGTCCCAAAACCACTATGTTTGACACCATTAAAAATGGATTGTTATAACTTTGCGAAGTGCTACATACTTGAAAATTCTTAAGTCTTTTTCTATACAGGGTTAGCTATGCGAACAAGGTTTGCAAAATAGTAAGGTCTTAAAATAGAATAAGGTTCGCAAACTTCCTTAAGTACTTAGATTCTGCAAACTTGGTTCGCAGAGCTCTCTACTAAGCAATATTATCAAAATATGTTAAGGGTTCACTGGATGCAGTTCACTACATTTAGGGTTCGCACCTTGACACCAACAACTGTAATAATAATTCAGCGAACGTCAATAAGAAAGTCAATATGGTTCGTACATGCTACTACTTAAGGTAACAAGGGTTCGCAAACAAATATGTGAGAGAAATTTATAGGAACAAGAGAATTAAGAGAACATTAAAGCAAACTTGGTATATAATAAAATCTTTAAATATCAGATGTTTGTGTCAAACATTAACGGTTCATGTTTTAACTTGAAAGAAAACATAGAGAAACAGTAAGTAATTTTCTATATCTAAATCACTTGGCAAGGTCATTAAATTTATCTTTCTAAGCCCAATCAGATTATTCCATATTGCCTTTGTTGTCCATGGCTAGCTTGCTTTTCCTTTCCATTATGTATGCTTCGCTTGGATCACTAGTCTCAGAGCTGCTCAACTTTCGATATACTTACCTGCAATGTTTAGGAAAGAGTGTATGAGTCCTTGCAAACTCAGTGAACATGAAGGAAAATATAATAACCACGTAGTAAGCACAAACCATAAGTTAAGCAGAAACATAGGCAAGATTATAGAGTTGTGAACTAGGGTTCGCAAATTGTTACAATCAGATAACTTAGCAAAACCCATATTATCTTGAAAATCACATTCTTATTCACTTGTTTATTACTGTAGGTTAACCATATCTTCTTATAACGCCTCAAAGTGACTCAATGAGTCCTTATCATGTCCCATAAGCATAGCACAAGGCTAAACACTCTCCAACACTCCAACTTGTCCCATTGAATAAATCTCATATTGACATTCCCTTATCTCTCCAACCTGTTCCATGGCCTTAATGCCCAAAACATAAAACATATAAGTGAGTACTCACAATCCTATGGAATGCCATTATATCCAACAGATTCAAAGGGTTATTTTAAAACATTTACTTAACATAAATCTCGCAAAACACATAATCATATAGAGATCACCATACAGAGCTCGCATGTCACTGTTCATGAAAACACATATTCAAATACTTACTCTTAGAACTTAGGTTAGGAACCTAAGATACTGATTTACATTACGGTTCACATATACAAATAATGATCCATGAACACTTACCAATTTGCTTGAAAACTTAGACAAGCTCTACTATTCCCTTGACTTTGCTTGAAGGTGGTCCTGCTAGGTTCACAACAAATATGCACAAACCACAAATAGCACATTCAATCATATACATTGTAACACCCCTAACCCAAATTCATCATTGAAACAAGGTTACGGAGTATTACCGAAGTTTACAATTTAAACAGACAAAAAATTCAAACATTTCATAACATATAGCATTAATGTCAGAAACCAATCATAATCATGCATATTGTTCCTAATACGAGCCCTCGATGCCCAAAATAATCATGCATATTGCTCCTCATACAAGCCCTCGATGCCCAAAATACACTTTAGAAACAAATCGGGACTAAATTGGAAACTCAAAAAATATTTCAAAAACATTTCAAATTTTCAAAGTTGTAGGGGTCACATGACCGTATGGCTAGGCCGTGTGGCTTACACAGCCAAGAGACAGGCTCGTGTCTTAGGCAGTGTAGGCATTCGAAATAGGGACACACGGCCGTGTCGCAGCCCGTGTATGTGCCAGTGTAACTCACTGGCTTATACCACACGACCAAGCCACACGCTGACTCTCACTCTTTAAAAGATACAAGGGACACAGGGTCGTGTCACTTGGTCATGTGTCACACACGGCTGAGACACACACCCGTGTCTTTGCCCGTGTGGACGAAAATAGACCATTTTACAAGCCAAATTCTCACCCAATTTGGAATCCACCTACACTCAACATTTTGCATATACAAAAGTCATAAATAGGCATAAAAAAACAAGCCAAAATCAAGCCTTAAACACTTAAAATCATCACATACAACCAATATGCCCTTAAGCACCTCAAATGACAACTTATAACATGTAAATCTAAACATTCAATATATCCAATTGTTTAACTAACTCATATGCATATTTGTACCAAAACTTACCATGTAGATCATTAATCAAAACATACCATTTAGTACCATTTATGTACTTAATCTCTAGCATCAAATGGTCATGTAAGTCACTTGTAATTTGTGCAGTCAAACCACCAATACAAACCATTCAAAAACTAACCTTATTATACATATGTGCTTTCCAAAATAAGCAATGAATCACTCCAAATTATAATACATATCCAAATGCATATTCAACTACCATTTAAACTTTCATCCAAACCACACATCAAACATGATAAGGCCATTTATATATGCATAGCAAAATATACCAAAGTACAAGCCAAAATATATGGCCATAACCACACCATCACACATAAGCCAACATTAGCGAAAATAACCTATACATGCCATTATAACCGAAATTAAACAACTGAAAGTACCAAAAGGGCCAATAGATAGTGTGATATAACTCCAACAAGCTTCCTACCCGAACGAGCTTTTGAATCATTATAAAACACGGAAAATAACACAGAGTAAGTATTTAAGCTTAGTAAGTTTGTATAACAAAGAAATTAACTTACCATTTAGTCACATTTAAGGTAAGCATACAAAGCATATCCAACTCAATTTGGCCAAAAGCCTAAACACATATCCTCATCAACCATGTTAGTCATGTAATTCATATAATATCAAGAAACATGTATGAGCTCAACAATAATCAAACTTCCATGTACATATAATTTCCACTTCGTGTATCTATATATCATGTACCAATCATTTTCATATATCTCATGTAAATATCTGTAGTAGTTTGTATTGAACTCATGTAATCTCGTAACAGAACAGTGCCAGTTGAACCATTTAGAATATCATTGGATACGTGGGTAGTACACACAAGGTGTACTGAACTGTAATCCGTCAATTCATGTACATGTATGCTCATATGAGCTATTAACAATAAGCTCCTCCGAGCTGAATAATGGTAAGCTCATACAAGCCTAGTATTGGTAAGCTCATAAGAGCTGAAACCAGTAACCCTAATGACAAGCCATTTGTATCCTACGATTCCTAAGGTTCAAACGGGGCTCGGTAATCATCGTACATCATTGGATATGCGATCGGTATTCATATATGATGATTACACACTTCACAAACATATAATTTAGTTTAAAACATATAAATGTAAAATTTAATTACACGAAGCTACCTCGACGAGCGTACGTAGATACAGAGGCGACTAATCTGAGATTTTCTCTTTGCCTCGATCTAACTCCGTACGAGGTCTAATAGGATTTATACGAATGAATTTAACTTTATTCAATATAATTCATATTCAATTTAGTCCAACACATATTTTTGGAAAAATTACCATTTGCCCCTATACTTTTAATTCTTTACAATTTAGTCTTTATCTCATAAAAATGGAAATTTGCACAATTTCATTACAACCCATCATAACCGAATTATATACATGCTTATAACAGCCCACATTTTCACAATTTCATAATTTTACCACACAATTTATCACATTTTTTAATTTAATCCTTAATTGATAATTTCATCAAAAATTCATTTACAAAAGTTAAACCATTCATTTTCTACCATTAAACTTTAAAACCCTAACATGTTCATCAATGAAAAAAGTCAAATACTTTAAAAGTTTCAAAAATTAGTCCCCGGGCTAGCTAGATTAAGCTACAATGATCATAGAAACATAGAAATCACTAAATACAAATTAAAATTCATACCTAATTAGACAAAACAAGGTTAGCGGAACTTAGGTCTACCATGGCTTCCTTTCTTCTTCTAAAATCGGTGGAAGATGATAATTAAAGATGATAGTTTTATTTTATTACTTTTAATTTATCATTTATGTACTATTTACTTATTAACTTTTAAAATTAATTCAAATTACAAAATTTCCAAGCCATTATCATCTACTAACATACTAATGGGCTAATTACTGTATAAGGACCCCCACTTTAAAGTTCTATAGCTATTTAATACCATTAGCTAATAGAACACAACTTCTGCACTTCACGCGATTTAATCCTTTTTATAAAATTGAGTATACAAACGGCAAAATTTCTTAACGAAATTTTTATACGGTAATGTTATCATGCAGTAAACCATAAAATAATAATAAAATAATATTTCTAAATTTAGATTTGTGGTCCCAAAACTACTGTTCTGATTTTACTAAAAACGGGCTATTACATACATAAACATAAACGATCTTAGGTTCGCAAATGTTGGACTTTTTAGCGAACCTAGATTTCCTTATCGCAAACATTACTAAAGAATGGGACCTTACCTTGATTTCTAAGTGATGGGCTCTTAGGATTTGATGATAGAACGATCGAAAATAAATTTAGGAGAGTAAGATATGAAATACCCTTAATGGCAAGGGTTTAATTTATAGGCTCTAATTGTCCTAATGTCCTTAGGATACTCTAACCATAGTAGGAATTAATTACGTGCATGGATAGTGTTGCAAAGAGAAGAGTAATCTGACTTTCCTAACTGAGGCATAATTCTACTTTGACCATTTTACTTATGAATTTCATCCCAAACTGTAGTTCAATAGCCTACCAATGACCCTAGCCTCTCCAAGCCTGTTGGCAATCTAAGTTTACTAAATCCTCTGGTGTACTCCAGTTCGCCAAGCCTTCTGGCGAACTCCTACTAGCCAAGCTTACTAGCATACTTTAGCTCACCGAACTTGCTAGTCTTACACATGCTCGCCAATCTACTGGCATATACATGTTTTTCACATTCTTGGATGATCTTCTATTTGCCAAACTTCTTGGCAAACTCTTAGGCCATACTTTAGGATGTTACATTTTGTTTGGTTCTTTGTATCTCCTTGAAAGGGTTTGTGTCTTAAGGTTCTTTTAGAAACCTTAAGGGAGTTTGTAAGGTTAAACATTGTCCTCAAAGGTTATCAAATTTGTGAATTTGAGAAAATCCTTAGTTGCGGAAAGCTAAGATAATGGAGTAGGTAATTAGGGCTAAACCACTCTAAATTCTTGTGTACAATTTTTCTATCATTTCTCTCTAGCTTTCAATTTTTTTTAAAACAAGCCAATTCAACCCCCTCTTGGTAATTTCAGTTTAATTATTTGAGCTAACATAAGGCATTTCAAAAGAAATAGAGGGAGTCTGGTGAACTCTTCTAGCATTAGTATTCAGATTCGTCAAATTCTGATTCCTCGAGAGGTACTACCTCAGAAGTTGAAAACCTCAATGATGCTGCCACCTTTCTTTCCCAAAGGGAGCTTTAAATTTTTCTCTTTTGTACAACTACATTGTCTCACATCTTTCCTATTGAATTTTTTCTTCCTTTCTTCACTTGTCTTTCACATTTACCCTACTCATATTTCTTTATGCTAGTTTGATAAGTTTAATACGAACTTACAACGATATGTGCATTTGTATCCAATTCCACAACACACTTTAAACTTAAAATAACTTAAGGGACAAAGCCTGATCTAATGTATCATGCATATGGGGGATATTCCTTAACTTCCTATGTCTAGAGGATCGGTTAAACTGAAGCTTTGATACCATTAAATGTAACACCCTATACTCAACCCGATCATCGGGTCCAAGTATTAGATGCCACAATTAACCTAAATAACTTAACAAAATTTCTAACTTGACTTATTTATGCACTTAGACGATATCAAATTACGCATACATTACTATTGTTCGATCTTACTCAATTGCAAGGACACCATCATATTACAAAATATAACTTTTGCCGTAACTTATTTCATATGAGCATAAAATTCTTACAAATCTTCTACCTTATTAAACTTAACAGTTATTTTCAAATTTGACTTTAAAACTTTAATACAAATACATCAAATTTAATCCCTGAGGTGTGGCCTCTAATGGTACCCCTCTATACATATGACACAGTTATGGCGCCACTTGCGCAACTTGGAGGTGTCTAGCTTGGTCCTTCTACAATTATTGAATCATTCCCCTACTTCCGCATTCAAAGTAATACAAGAGTAAGTCCAGATGAACTTAATGAGATTCTATATAGTAGTATTCAAGGAAAACCCATAATTTGACAGATAAATAATAAGTAATGCATAGAGATAAAACTCTCTGAGTGACTAAGGTGTTTTTCACAGACTTTACATGGCGTCGAAGACACCTTTGCATGTTTTGAACTAACCATCAATGAACATTGTTAATAAGCATATTCATAATTGCACTTTCCAAAAACACCTTCTTCTCAATGCTTGATCCCATCTAGCTTTAGCTCATACTCCCACGTTTGCCTCCCTAAACTGACTTATCATAGAGTAACCATCCATGCGAATTCTCATATTGGTGTCCATTGTTGACTCACTACAACTCGCCACAACTACTAGCTTCTTACCGTGATCCCCTCATTCCACACTGAACGCAATTTAAATATGCTAGTTTATTTCCATCAATGAACTCCTTGTGATGTATCCTATGCATGAATCCCACCTTAAGGAAAACCTATTTACTGAGGCCCGTATTAGAGGACATGGATATGAAACATGGGTGGTGGGTAGGCAACCCTCCTTCTTGGTGGACTCATACTAGAACAACTCTAATGTGCAAGTGTACACAATCGTAACAAGTAATAAAGTGATGAGCATATCGAGTTATCGTATCCATAGGGACTGAACAATAAAATATTTATGAAATATATACTTATGCAAATTGGGAGTGGAAATTATCTTAAGGAAAGTAAGCTATTTACCTAGACTAAAATTAACCAAGTAACAAATTAATTATATTAAAAACACATGGTGAAAGAAACCTTTAACGAGTTTAATCAATATGACATAGGTGTGTTAGATTAATTTTATTCTTTAACTTAGAATTATTAAAACAATCTTTATGATGTTAAAGATAATTCCATGGAAACTTGGTCTTTTCTTAACCGATGCAAACATACTTATTAAAATCAATATATCTTTCTAGCATATGTCTATGTTAAATTAATTAATTAATTTTCATAAGAAGACATAAGGCAGAGTGAAGTAACAATATACTGGAACAAATTTAATCACAACAATCTTAGGTTATATAAGGTAATAATATCGGTTAATACTTTACTCATTTAATCTAATTTTACACTTAAGAAGATCTAAACATGCTCAAATTAGACATTTTGTCAATTAATTATAATTTTATTTTGATTAAATAATTAATTCAATTACATAGGCATGATTTTATCTAATTTAAGAAGTTACTAAAGCCTATAACATCACAAACATGATTTCAACAATTTAAGTAGACATGCAATCAATCTAACACAAACACAATTTAAGTCATTTTCATTAAATTAAATTCATCAAAACAATTAGCATTCATGTGTATGGTCTCAAAAAAAATTAAAAAGAAATAAGAGAAAGAAAGTAGAAGACAAATACAATGTTTCTTTAAAGTCAGACTAACGTTATTGTTCTATCGATCAAAGCCTTCATGAATGTCGAATGTTATTGTTCCAAAAGGCTTGCAAGGATCTTTTTTAAGAGGGAAAAATTGGAAATTGTAGAAAGGAAAATGGAAGAGCAAATAGGAGAAGATGGATGAGCGGAAAAGATGAATGGTGAGTGAATGAGTGATTAAATGAAAGGCAAGGAGAATGGCTATTTATACAAGTTTGAGGTGGATAAAAATAGCATGGGAGAGACTTTATTTTCTCCTCCCATGGCCAACACCTGATAGTAGGAAGAGGGGTTGAGATGGCTTTGCTAAATTTAGCTTGGTGCCATAAAGTAAAGGCTTAAAAAGTAGAGGGATTGGAATGACTTCAAGATGAATTTAGGGGTTTTTTTGAAATTATTTTTAATTATATTTGGTAGTTAATTTAGGCAAGGGATGGACGATTTTAGGCTACTTCTTGGGCTCATGCTTCTTCCTTTCTCATTGGTCCCTTTGGGCCCTTCCTTCTGCATCATGTTGTCCAAATTTATCAACCCAATTTTTAAGTGCATCAAACTAATTTTTACAAAGTTCGAGTATGTTAATTTGAGATGTTCATGGCTATTAATTCATCAACTAATGCTTCATAGATGCTCCAGCAATTTAATCCTCCTAAGGTGACTTTAAGGCTAATTTTGCTTTTATTGCACAAAACTACTCAAAATTGGCTGAATTACATAAGATTGATACCAAAATAGCTAAAATCATGATGTGTCTTAAATGATGTCCAATTTAGTTATTTTATGATGAAATCACAAAATCTGATATAGAATACTTGGAGTTTGCATGAATTAATGCTCAAAATATGTTGAAAAAGTCCATATATTTTAGTGTTTCCACATCCTCAAACTTAATTCATTACTTGTCTTGGGTAATGTTAAAATTACAAAGAAATTTAAGAAAATTACATTTTAAAAGTTTTCTTCAAAAATAAATTCTTCCCACAATTATGAGTTAGTATAGTTATGCTCAAGAATAAAAATTTTGTAATTATGCAACTTAAGTGTACATATTTTTCAATTATTCTTAATTATTATCATGAGAACAAGAATATAGACTAAATTCTTTCTCCTAAATATATACTTAGTTTATACCAATTAACTTTTACTTTCTTATTTAAAACTAATTTGCAATCCTTAAGTTTAATTATGCATTCATATGTTGAGCTTAGCGATTTCTCTCCACTAATGTAGTCAGCGTTGTAATTTGAAACAATAGGTCTTTTAATATGGTTGTAAGATGGCTTGGATAGAGGTAGGTAAAAGATAGATAAATTTTAGGCTAAAACCCTAAACTCAACTTTCCTTGGACCTTTGGAATACAAATACCCCGAACTACTTTTGAGTACACATGCTCTTTGTACATCTTTATTTTTGAGTATATGATCCTCCTTTTTTTTTCTTTTTTTCTTTTTAACACGCTTGAGCGTAGTGCTACATGTACTTCAACAATTTTTTCGAGCATTTTGTATCTCTTTTTAACTCCCCCAAACTTATTCTCAAAAATATTCTAAATAAATTGAGTCTAGTGTTTGAGACAATTTAAAGATAAATATTAGCGAAAGGATGGCTCATTGATGTAAGGTTCAAAGAATTAGGTCATATAGCTCAAAGTAAGGTTTCAAGGGATAAATATTTACTAAGGTTAGATTGAAAGACTCAAATGGTCCAAACAAAAGTTTGCCTAAATCATTTTCAAAAATTTACTAAGTCAATTCTAGAGACTTAAATTTTCATTCCTACTTAGTTTTTCTAAAGAAGTAAAAATTTCATGGTTTAACTTATACATTTTTAGTAAGATCAACATTTATGTCATAATCTAGCTAACATAAAAATTATTGAGATAATAGAAATTTATTCATACTAAAGCTAACATAATTAAACAAAAATTTAAAATTTTAAGCAAATTTTACTTAATCATAATTTGATAGGAAAAATATATTTAAAAAGAAAAATTCAATTTTTGGTTCTCCCTCTTAAATATGAACAATGTCCTCATTGTTTGAAATCAAAGAAGTGAATGTGAACTGTACACCAGGTAGAATCCCAGGAAAGGAAGGTGAGTCAAATGACTACTTAAGTACTAAGCCTTTCCTCAACAAATCAAATCCTAGACATGTACATTCCTATTACCACACTTCTTGTTTTTTTGAAAATTTTAAGAACTAATGTGAAAATTTGTACAATTTTATTAATTCTTACAATTTAATGTTTTTTAATGCAAAAGATAGAAATCTAATACGAAAAATAAAATCCTAAAATCGAAAGTATCCCAAAGAAAAGAAAAGTAAAGACCCCCTTTTTATTTATTTGTAGACCCTTCCATATCTGACCCATCTTTTGCTTAATAATTCTTGTTCTTGCTTGAGTCATCTTGTTCCTTCCTCGACATTGGATTCGATGGTTCAAATATGAAGTCTGGAAATTCAAGCATAAAAACAAACAAGTTATGAAATATTTTCTTAAATGCATCTCTGAATGAATCATCTCGTATTTTTTAATATCTCCAAAAAGCCTATTGCTGCCATTGCATATGCTACAGGATGTCCATTATAGATGATTATTCACTCTGTGAAATGGTGCTAGCTGAAGGGACCTTATGTGTTGGAGTTACTATAACACCCTCCACCCAAACTGATCAACCGAATCTAAGTATTAGGTATTAACTCTTAGAACAGATGTGACCTAGACTCTTCTATTCGCTTATGTACTAGATGAGCAATTTCTTAATAAAATTTTCTAATTTTGTTTACTGAATTACCTAATATATTCTTATTACATATAAAAGATTCTAGGTCACATCTGTTCTAAAAGGTAACACCCAATACTCAGATCTAATTGATCGGGTTAGGCAGATGGCGTTACAAGCTTGGTATCAAAACTCATCACACGTCAGGCATTACCTTAACTTGACCTTATCAAATCATTGGGCCTTATACTTAGTTCAGAGATGCTTTCCTATCTTCCTTTGGTTCTACTCCCTCGAGGAGAGAGATAAGATTCCTTTCTTATCTTATACACTTTCACTTGTCCCTTCATTTTATTGGGACTCAACAAACATCATATCAGTCATTTGGTAGTCTTATCCAAATCTTACAAGATCCAAGAAACTAATCAAGTGTTTTCCCTTGGTTCTTACCTATCCCAGTTCAGTTGAGCTTTAACTATTGTTTCCTTATAACTTAACCGGCTTAAGGCCATTGTTAGGGGGTGTTCTTCATTACTAACATATGCTTCTCGTCACAATGTTCACTTACCTATACAGACTCTACCTATCCTATGCACACCAATCAAAGGCTTTTAGGGGTGAACCTTTCCTTAACGACTTACTTATTCTTCATTTCATGCTAACCCAGTGTTCTACGGCATCACGGACACGCCCAAATGGTTATTATCATTAGACTAGCTTTAACACTATTTGCTTCCAACTCATCTTGTCCAACCCATTCTCTAAACATTGTTAGGATACTAAGATTCTGCTAGGGGGATGTTACAATTACTCTCTCTGGTTTAAGAATCGATTCAGTAGACTCTGTTAAGTCAGAAAGTTCAACCAGCTCTGTTGGTTCTGGTTCTACAGGAATTTCCTCTTTGTTTGTTTCATCAATCAGTTCAGACTACTTCTGAAAGATAGCATCTCTTGCTACTCTAGCAAGGTCCTAATCAATAATCATTCCTTGATTATACCTTTCCATCTCTATAGCTGGACAGATACGAGATTTCATACAAAGTATTGTGATCATAGAAGGAAAATATGCTAAGCCAAAACGTCTTGCAACACAGTCTCGAATTTCTTTTAGAATAATTTGTCCCACATTAATAGTCTTTGTTTTCATAATTGAATATAACAAAACCATCCTTTCCATAAAAATTGTGGTACTATGTAATATAGGCATTAAACTAATGTAGACGAAATAAAATCATACCTTCATTATTGGTGTCAATTGATCTCTATGACAAATATGACTCCCAAGTTTTGACACAGTCTATTTAAATCCGGGAATTGTGAGTTACTGTGGAATTGCTTGCAACATCTCATTTCCAACATTCTCTAATATAGAAGAATAATCATCGTCTTCAAAGTTAGGTAAGTCAAAGAAATCATTAATAGCTTTCAAATTAAAAGGTATCTTAACTCCTCAGATAATAACTTATGTTATAGTAGATGAGGTCAGATTTGCATAAAATTCTCAAACTAGTTCAGGATCTAGGATCAGTTTTTCATCAGGAACACTTCCCAATTTAATGTTCAACAATGCTCTAAATATTATCCATGAAGTCAGTGTGATTACTTTCTCCCAAATTAAATCCTTTTTCCAGAAGGATTTGTTGTTTCTTTAAGATGTTCCCATACCTCACATTTGCTTTCACAAAATGAAATTTATTTTGCTATTCTGTGATTTGAACTGTGGAACGTGTTCTTTTTTTAGACATATTAACGACTGGAAACATGACATAAGATGACAACACAAAATAGTAATTCCAAAAACGTAGTCAGAAAAATTCATTATTAACAATTTGTATATAATAGAAAAGATAAAAAATTTATTCTAATTAAAATTTTTGGGAAAATAAAATTCTTACTACCTTTTTAAATAACCGATAGAACTTAAGGTCGCAACTACAAGATGTAGCAAATAGATGTGTCAATTTGAGGTGTAGGGTGGTAATTGGGGTGGTTGTAAGTTTGAAGGTTTTAAGGGTGGGTGGCTAAAGGTAAGTGTGGCGATTTGGAAAGATGCGACTTAGAGGGTTGTGAAGGTGCGGTGGCTGGTTGTTTTCGGAGTTGAGGTTGCGGCTTTTAATAGGTTGGAGGTGCAATAATTTTAGGTTTTAAGGTGCATTGTTGGTGGCTTAAAGGAGTAGGGTTTGTAGCTTGTGGTTTCAAGAGGGAAGTGCAGTTGCTGGTGGTGGTATTTAGGAGTAGCAGTTGGTTGTGTTGGAAGAGTGTTGCAATATCGGGTTGGGGAAAGAATGTAAGGTGCAGTGGTGTTGCTTGGTTAAAGGAAAGGTGCGGTGGTGGAGCAATTTGTTAGGATGGCCGACGGTGAAGAAGAAAAAATAGATGTGGAGAAGAAGAAAAAGGTGGAAGGAATTTAAGGTGTTAGTGGAAAAGGCTTAAGAGTTTAAATTCAATCACTTAACAATTAAAATAAGCTTAAAATATTACTAATCCTAGTTCTAAACAAATTTGATGACAATTAATACATAACATATGTGTATATATATTATTATTTTCTTATTAAAGAAATAAAAAGAAATTAAAACTTTTTTTATGGCTATTAAAATATTTACAGAAAACATGACCAATTTATTAAAAACAAATCAATTAATTGCTTGTACTAAAGAATAAATTGAAAATAAAACAAAAAATTAACATTTTGTAACATCCCGATTTTGGGCCTAGTCAGAACAGTGGTTTCGGGACCACAAATCTGATGAGGAAATATTAATTTTTACTATATTTTTATGGCTTACAATTTCAAGGAATGATTTCGTGAAAATTTCATTCAAAAATTTCGACACTTGGGCACTCAATTTAGTCAAAAGGACTAAATTGTAAAAAGTGCAAAAGTTGAGTTCTAGATGTTAGAGGTGTCCAATTATTATGAAATTTTAAATTGGAGGTCTTTATATGGTAATTAGACCATTGGTTAAGTTATGGACAAAAATGGACATGAGATAAGTGAAACAAAAAATTTTTAACTTAGGGGCATTTTGGTAATTTGGTAATTAAAATAATTAAAAGGGAAAAAGATGGCAAATTGTGCTCATCTTCTTCATTTGGCCGAAATTAGCAAGGGGGAAACCATAGTTAGGGTTTTCAAGCTTCCAAGCTCCATAATCAACAAGAACGAAATCTGGGGTTAGACCAAGGAAAGAAAAAGGTTGAAGACTAAGTTGATAGATTCGGCCATATTTTGTAGTAAGGTAAGTTTACGGTAAAAAAATGTAGTATTTCAATAATTATTATTAATGTTGTTATTTTCCAGCAATTATGTATTTATTTTATGAAATTACTTAATGTTGACTCAAGTATGAGACGATAGATAATTAGTATTAAAAAGTCCTGTTGAAACATTAGGAATGTATCGGATACAAATGTCATGACATTTGGGTA
>CM025250.1:10278281-10289295 GCA_013677275.1 Gossypium schwendimanii
AAAATGTTCAAGAGATTAGTTAATTTAATAAGTATGTATGAGCAGTAGTTAGCAAATTACCAAGTTGCCGTGAATTTATCCATAACATCATGAACATGAGTTTAGTAATTCTAAGTTAAGAAATGTAATTAATCTAACATAATTATGTCATCTTGATTAAAATCATCTTTTGAAATTGTGAATTGGAATTTCTATTTTTATTTTTATTTGATTTTACTTAGTTAAATTTTAGTTTTTAATCACTTCCTCAAAATCAAAATATTTTTCTTCACCAAAGTGTTTTTGATTGCATTCATAAATAATTCTTTCACAGTCCCTATGGGTACGATAACTCTACATTTACTTGTCACTTTATTACTTGTTGCGATTGTGTACACTTGCATATTTCCATCGTTCCATATATACATTATACTTGTATATCTTATTCTGATGAAATAATATGAAGTATATTGCTTTTTTGGGATTTGCTTTCAAAGTTGTGAATTTATAATTCATCATTCTTGGGTTGTATGGTAGAAGAATTGCTTGCACTATACATATCCATCAATTGATTATTAGATCTCATCATTGTTCAAGGTTTGTCTAAGTTGCATGTATAGTGTCTTAGTTGTTTGCTTGAAGACAAACAAAGATTTAAGTGTAGGGGAGTTTGATCTACCCTAATTTGACACGTTAAATTAGGCTCTCTAAAACACTTAATGAGTTTGGTCTCCAGCAATTTATAAGTCTCTTCTATATTTATAATTGATTTTTACTTTTCAGATTAATAATCATTTTTATTTAGTTTTAGTCCTTTTAAGGCCCAAATTGGAAAAATGTTGTCAATGGGAATCGAATGGTTTGTTTGAGTTTGTGTAAGGAGACAACGATGGCCAAACCTTGAGGAGAACTATATCTGACATGGGTGTCGCAACACTGATGGTAGGATGTCTCGACACTAAGCCTCTACTACCTCAAGGGTGCCAGAGTTAAATAAGAAATCAACCTGGAGCAAACTGCCAAGGGTGTCGTGTCACTGAAGATGTTGCGTTGCGACACTGAGCCCAAAGTCGCAACACCAAGTTCTCAGCTAATTGTTGAAGTGAAGAAATCATGGCCACTAATGAGCATGTCGCAACACCAACCACTCAATGTTGCAACATCAAGAACCCCCAAAGCCAAGAGTGTGCCACTATCTAGGGTGTCACGACACTACTCCCTGACTGGGTGAAAATACTACAAGGGTAGTCTTATGTCCAACCCAAACACAAGTCAACTCATACACTCCAAGGGAGATTTTGTCAATTTTAGGGTTGAATTTGTACTATACCAAATATGTTTTTGTTGTCAAACTTAAGGAGAGACCTTTATCATCTTTTTAGCTTAACAGTTATTCTTTCCACCATTTTTAGGTTTTAGTTCTTCAATTTTCTGAGCTTAGTGGTTATAGTTTGTAGTTTTCTTAATTATTACTGTAGCTTTTCCTTTCTTTGCACTTAGATACTCAAACTTTACTTTGCATTTTGATTTCTCTTCAAGCCTTTTAATATATTTCAATTTTGTTTACCTTCAAAAGTGTAAAAATCTCTAGTTTAGTTGTGCTTTCTTCTTCATTGTTGTTGTTATCAACTTCTCCAAAGACTTCATCAAGATTCTCTAAGATTTTCCTACCTTCACTTTTTATGCTTTCTTTAATGAATCATTTGAGCATGTATTTGACTAATTTTGTTGTGTTAATGATGGATAGTAACTAAATCTCATGGTGGTTGGTTCATTGAAATGTTGCATGTAAGTTTTTGGGTCAAGGACTAAATCGTAAAAACTAAACTAAATCGAATAAATCTCAAAACCTAAAATTGACGCCTTTAGGGGAACATTTATATAGGCGAGACAAGGATGAGAGCCTATTGTGAAACAATTTTATTGTCTCGATTTAGATTGGTGAGATTGAGAGATAAATCGAACCAAATTATCTAATTGGGTAAAATGGTGACTGAGAGATAAAATTGAACCAATTAGGAGTTTGAACCTATTAGATCCCTAATCCAAGAACTAATAAGCTACATAGAAGTCAACCAACTACTTTTTCTCTTTGAATTGATTTTTTTACACTTTTGATTGCTTTGCGATTTAGTCCTTCTAGGTATTAGAGAGCATAATTACTCATTGATAATGATTTGCCATTTTATATTACTTAGTAGGTAGTTAGCTAGACTTCTTGTGACATGATCCCTGCTACACGATGAAATAATGAGTCACGATTTTAAGTTCCCAATTATTCTTATCAGGCACACTCTCAAAATAAGATAGAAATGTGAAGGAAAATAAAACAAATGATAAATTTGGGATGTAACTCAAAAATTAGAAATGAACTAGAAATGAACCAACGTTATAAAACAATGCAACCCAATTTCTATAAGGTTGTTTTAAACTCAATAAGTTTGGAAAGAAAAAAACCTTGACCAACTATCTATAAAGAGATAGGAACCATAGGTATAAAGGCGATTGCCACACTCCGAAAATAGATGAGAAGGGGGTGATAAGATCGTTTTTAGTTGAATGCCACAAGACAAAGTCTTGATAAGTTCGAGATAGTTCTTAAAGAACAAAGAGTTTTAAAACTCACAATATATTAATCAACAAGTCTAACCTTACAAAACAACATAAACAAAATATATATAAGAAAACAAAAGGTAGATGAATTGCCAACATTCAGCCATAAATATCGTTCATGTACACAAGTCATACCAAGTTAGAAGACTTCCAAAACACATCATCAAAAACCATCAATATCAAAAATTCCTTCTAAATTCATTCCTCCTGGTGATAGATAAAGGCAAGATTGTGTTTGATTGATCACTATTGTTGTTCTACTACTCTGATCGTTTGTTGTTGTATCTTGGAAGACAAATGTCCAACGTTATTCAAAGCATCAAGGAGTGGTCGAATCTGTCTTAAGGAAACTGTTCATACTCAAAAAAATTCTTCTTCTAATTTTCAACTCTATCTGATTACAGGTATTCTGTTGTGTTATTGCTGCTATATTGTATTACATTATTATTTTTACTGACATATTAAATACGATATTATATTTTCTTACAATCTTAAGATAGATGATTTGTTGTAGTTTTAATCTAAAGCATACAGAATACAAAATTGTAGATTCTAGTTCTTCATTCTGAATACAAAAAAATGTCTCATATGTCAAATAACTCATCCAATTCAAAGGCCAGCAAGCCAAACGTTACCTGTGACTATGAGTCACAATGAAAAGCCTGTGAAATTCAGTAGAGAGAATTTTAAAACATAGCAATAGAAAATGTTTATTTATTTGACCATGTTTAATATGGAAAAATTTCTTAAGAATGATCCTCCTATTTTTGGAGAGGATTAGGAAGATGCTACTACCGCCTTCAACATTGCCGAAGCATGGAACAACTCTAATTTCCTATGCCATAACTACATTTTGAATAGTTTATCTAAACTTTATGAAGTATACAATATCAAGAAAACGGATAAGGAAATATGGGAATCATTATACCATATATACAAAACTGAAGATGATGGTGCGAAGAAATTATTAGTTGCCAAGTTCTTAAAATTTGTAATGGTTGATTCTAAAGTTGTTGTAAATCAGGTGCAGGAATTCCAATTGATCATTCATGGTATTCTTGCAGAAGGGATGGTTATAAGTGAATCATTTCAGGTTGCAGCCATTATTGAAAGACTTCCCCCCCACTTAGATTGACTTCAAGAACTATCTTAAGCATAAGAGAAAGGAAATGATAGTGGAAGATCTGATTGTTAGACTTTGAATCGAAGAAGATAATCGAGGTGCGGCTAAAAGGCTAAAAAAACCAACCAATCCTAACTTTGCCAAGGCAAACGTAGTGGAAGTCAAGATAGACTCCAAGAAAAGAAAACATTCTCAGACTGGGTCTAAACTAGGACCAAAATGTGGTGTCTTCAAGAAGCTAAAATTCCCAGGAAAATGCTTTAATTGCAATAAGATGGGATACAAGGCATCTGTTTGTAGGCTTCCAAAGAGGGTTAGAACAAATGAGGCCAACGCTATGGAAAATATTTCTAAGGAAGTATCTAATCTTGACCTCTGCACTGTGATTTCTGAAGTCAACTTGGTTGATTGAAATCTAAGAGAATGATGGCTTGATATTGGTGTCACACATCATATTTCCTGTGACAACGACTCTGTAACAACCCAATTTTTAGTAGTGTCAAAAATAGTGGTTTGAGACCGCTAAATCAGACGAGTGAGTTTAAAAATTTTATTATTTAGTATTTATGAGTTAAATGCGATTTTAGGAAGACTTTTGAATTAGCGATTTGTTTTAGAAGAATTTATTAGGTAAATTGGTTTTGAAAATAGGGTATCGACACCTCAATTTTATAAATCGAGCTGAAAATATTTTTATAATTATTTACAGAGTGTCATTAAGTTAGTATTAAATTTTGTCAAAAAAATTTAACATTTTGATAGTTAATTAAGTAAAAATGACTAAATTGAAAAAGGTACAAAACTTGCTAATTAAAGAAATAGTGATTAAATAGCTTAAATAATGAATAAGTGAGGACCAAAGAGGCAATTAAACATTCATTAGAAGGCTGAAACGGCATGTGCAGAGAAAAATCTTGAAATTTGATGACTTAGGGGCAAAATGGTCATTTAGGAATTAAGGTAAAATTTTAAAACAAAGACTAAATTGAAAATCTAGACATTTCTTCATCAATCTTCAACCAAAAATATCCATAGGAGAGCTTCTAAAGCTGGTTTTTCATAATTTTACTTCAAGTGAGTTTAATTATTGCCTTTTTTCTTGAATTTTTTTTGTTTTTAACTTTTACAATTAGATCCAACTATCTATTTTAGTAGCTATTGATTTCATGGGTAAATTTGAAAGTTACCATTGATGAGTGTTGGAAGTTTGTGATGAATTAACATGGATTTAGAACTTTAATTTTTTTATATGATGATTTTATTTAGTAATTTCAATAGAAATTGATTTTAGGACCAAATTGTGAAAAAGATTAAATATTAGGGTTCGATCAATTATCAAGGGCTATGTGATAGTTTAGAATATTTAGATAAATTGGAAATTGGGAAAAATTAGCTCATTTGATAGGCTAACTAGTGAGGGACTAATTTGTAAAAATTGTAAAAGTTGGGGTAATTGTGTAATTTTGAAAATTGAAGGGTATAAATTGTGAAGTGAACTGAAACTGAAATGTATACTGATGAATGAATAATTTTACATTTTAGATCAATAGCCCATAGACAAACGTGAAAAAGGGAAAATAGTAGAATAGTCCCTGAATTACTACAAATTCCACCATTTAACCCAGGTAAGTTCGTATGGTTAAACCTTTATATTATATGTTAAATTGGTGAATGGTAGTATGTATTTATTGATATCATTTGTGGAAAATAAAATTATTGTTAAAATAAAGAAATTAAATTGAATGTTTAAATCTGGTCGGAAACGCAGGTTTGAGTACTATCGTTATTGGGAAAGGATGAATTGATAGAAATGTAAAGGATGAATTGATGAAAAATGTAAAGAAGGAACTGACGGAAAAATTAAAGGACGAATTGACGGTAATGTAAAGGATGAATTGACGGTAAATTGTCTAGGTAAACCGAGGTTCAGCATTTGTTGTGAACTTTCGTGTTTACTTTTCATTTAACTCTTATGAGTTTCTCTTAACTCATATGAGTTTTTGTTTAACCCTAATGGGTTTCCGTTCAGTTCCTATGAGCTCAGCTCAACCCTTACGGGTCTTGTTTAGCACTTATGTGCTTCAGTGCAGCCTTCGGGCTTCTAAATACGATGTACTCACATCCGTAAGTCGTAATTCGATTTGGTAAGAGATGGAAGTGATTATGAAATTAATATAAGAAGATTTAAAGTTATTGATAGTATTGATGTGAATTCATAAATTAAAGTTGTGGTTGGCAGGAAATGTAATTTGAATAATTTACTTACTTGATTTAGTTGTTATATGTTCAATGTTCAATAAGATTTATGTTTAAAACCATCGAACTTACCAACCTTCATTAAGCTTACTCATTGTGTTTAATGTCTTTTAAGATTTTTGTGAGGTCGGGAGATCGGATCAACACATCAAGCCGCACGATCCATTTTAATTCGGTAGTTTTTGCAATGTGAATTTTGGTTTATATGGCATGTATAGGGTCGGTTTGGAAATGAAAAAGTTGAATTGTGGTTGTAAATGATAAATGTTAGTAAGTTTGCAATTAGTAGTAGATTTGATAAATCTATGAAATGGGTTAAACAAGTAAGTATAATAGTTAATTAAGTATTTGTGATGTTATGTCATGTTTAAAACTTATGTTTAGCTTGTATTGATTGCTTGATTGGGATATATTGAAGTATTGAAATGTTGTGTATAAGTTGATGTCAGAATGGGTGAGAAAAGTGGCCTTAAAATGGCTTATTTACGTCCACACTGGCAGAAACACGAGCGTGTGTCTCAGCCATGTGTGACACATGGCCTAGTATATGGGCCTAGCACATGGGCATGTAGTCTACCCGTGTGTCCCCTGCACCTAGAATTTCAAACTAGAATGCCCAGGTTTTTTGCATACGGCCTAGCAAATGGGCGTGTGGCTTGGTCGTGTGACCCCTGCACCTTACACACGACCTATCACACGGGTGTGTGGTTTGCCGTGTGATCCAAGTCAAAGAGTTACACAGGTATGGAAACGGGATGGGACACAGCCGTGTTCCTCACATCGAATGCCCACATGGCCTAAGACACGGGAATGTCTTCTGGTCGTGTGGCTGACACAGCTGGCCACACAGGCGTGTGTCCTCTGCTCCTAAGAAAATTTTTGACATTTTGCAAAAAATTCCCTGAGTATCCGGTTTAGTCCTGATTCATGTCTAAAGTGTATATTGGGCCTTGAGGGCTCATTAAGGAACAATATGAGTATTTTGTGATTGGTTTCTAAAATATTTATTAAATGTTATAAAATGTTCGTATTTATTTCGTAAAGTTTGATAATATTTTGTAACCCTATTTCAATGACATATAAGGGTCATAAGTGTTACATTTAGTGGTATTAGAGCTCGGTTTAGCCTATTCTCGGAATGAACGTAGTGTTTGAAATGTTTAGAAATACATGCCATATAAATCTGTGATAGTGTGATGTGTATGATCTGATCTAACCCTTATGTTTTTTTATAGATTGTAAAGATTTTAGATAGATCTGAACATGCTGAATGTGATGAGGCCATCAGTAGGGTACAAACATCTGAACATGGGACATGTAGTAATGTCCCGATTCCTCCGGCTCAAGAACAAGAGCTTAAGAATATGTTCTTTGGGTTTATGAATCAATGATTTAATGAATTTATGCAAGAGAGAAATCAGGCTCACCAACCTCCTGTGAAAGCTGAATATTGGCTTCAGAACACGATAAGAGTTTTTGAGGAAAGAGCTTGCTCTCCCGAAGATTATCTGAGATGTGCTATGTCACTACTTAAAGAAGAAGCTTATAATTGGTGGATGACTATAGTGGTCATGGTGCCGAAAGAGAAAATAACTTGGGAATTCTATCAGAGTGAATTTAAAAAGAAATATGTCGACAAGAGGTATCTGGATAAAAAGAAGAGGGAATTTCTTAACTTCCGACAAGGAAATCTGTCAATAGCTGAATACGAGAGGGAATTTGTATTCCTTGGTAGATATGCCCAAGAAATTGTACCAACCGAAGAAGAAATGTGTATTAAGTTTGAGGAAGGGTTTAATGATGAAATCAAAATGATGATTTG
This sequence comes from Gossypium schwendimanii, assembly GCA_013677275.1. Lineage (NCBI taxonomy): Eukaryota > Viridiplantae > Streptophyta > Magnoliopsida > Malvales > Malvaceae > Gossypium > Gossypium schwendimanii. The sequence continues at coordinate 10,286,075 of CM025250.1, forward strand.
GGGCACTGAAATACGGGAATTTGTTATTCTTTCAGATCGTGCTTAGAAAATAGAAGAGGTGTACAATAGAAAAATGTAACGGGATAGAAGAAATAAAGAATGATACAAAAGAAGTTCTTCCAAGTCATTTTCAGCTTTACTTGTGAAAAAGTTGAGAGATGATTTTAGTCGAACCACTCCAATGCCGGAACGATCAAATAAGAATAAGGCGACTCAATAAGATCACGGGGTATCTATTAGACTTGTTGCTAGTGTGGGTAGCGTGCAGAATGTTCCAAAGCTCAAATGTAAATATTGTGGTAAAAACCACCCCGGTGAATGTAGAAGTTTAACGGGGGCTTGTTACAAATGTGGAGCCACTGACCATTTTTCCTGAAACTATCTTCAACTGCAAAGACAGGCGAAAGAGAAGAAAGAAAGACCAATGGCCACATCTCAACGAAGTAGGCATTCGGGCCAAAATAATACTACAAGAACAGCTCGTTCTGGTATGAAAGATTCTACTGCTCGGTCAAAGACTAGGGCACCTGCACGTACTTATGCCATCCGAGCAAGAGAAAAAGCTATAGCTCCAGACGTAATAGCTAGTTAAATTTATCTTTTTGATGTTATTGTATATGCATTGATTGACCCTAGGTCTACGCATTCTTATGTTTGCACTGCATTAGTAACAAAAAAGAAACTGTCTATTGAGTCAATCGATTATGATATTCAAGTCACTAATACCTTAGGTTAGAGTGTGATAGTTAATCTAGTGTGTCGTAATTGTCTACTGAAAGTAAAATGTTGTGAATTCACTGCTGATTTGATGTTCTACCCTTTTGAGAATTTTATGTTATTCTGGGAATAGATTGATTAACGAAGCATGATGTTGTAGTAAATTGTTGAGAGAAATGGATTGATCTAAAAGGACAAACAGGGAAGGTAATTTCGGTTGAATCAAAGAATCCAAATGATACTATTAGAATTATCTTAGCTTTTTCTGCTCAAAGATTGTTGCGTAAAGGTAGTGAAGCATTTTTAGCCTACATTCTTGATACTCGGGAATCTAAATCGAAGTTAGAACACTTACCAGTTGTTAATGAGTTTGCTGATGTGTTTCCAGAGGAATTGTAGAGTTTATCACCTGATCATGAAGTTGAATTTGTAATTGATGTGATTCTAGGAACAACTCTGATATCAGTAACACCATATCGTATTGCACCAGCTGTGTTAAAAAAATTAAAGACGTAGTTGCAAGAATTACTAGACAAAGGGTTCATCAGGCCGAGTTTGTCTCTTCAGGGTGCACCTGTCTTGTTTGTGAAAAAAAAAAGATGGTTCTTTGAGACTGTGTATAAATTAAAGACAGCTGAACAAGATCACAATTAAAAATAAATATCCCTTTCCTTGTATTGATGATTTATTTGACCAAGTGAAAGGTGTCACGATGTTTTCGAAGATAGACCTTAGATCTGGGTATTATCAGTTGAAGGTTAAAGAGTGTGATGTGCTAAAAACTGCTTTCAAAACTCGATATGGTCATTATGAGTTTTTGGTAATGCCATTCGGTTTGACCAATGCTCCTGCTACTTTCATGGATTTAATGAATCGGATTTTCCAACCTTATTTTGATAGATTTGTGGTTGTGTTTATCGATGATATACTGATCACAAAATCCGAACATGCATAACACTTGAGAATTGTGTTACAAACTTTGAGAGAGAATCAGTTGTATGCAAAGTTCAGTAAATGTAAATTCTAGCTTCATGAGGTTAGATTTCTGGGTCATATTGTATCAACCGATGGGATTCGAGTTGATCTGAGTAAAGTTCCTACTATGGTGAATTGGAAAATTTCGAGAAATATTTCAAAAGTACGAAGTTTTCTAGGTTTAGCAGGTTATTATCGATGTTTTGTCAAGAACTTTTTGATGATTGCTCGCCGATGACCCGATTGCTACAAAAAAATATAGATTTTGTTTGATCTGATGAGTGTCAGCAGAGCTTCAATCAGTTAAAGAAAATGTTAACAGAAGCACCGGTCTTGACTCAGCCAGAATCGGGTGTACCGTATGCTATGTACAGTGATGCGCCTCTAAATGGATTGGGTTGTGTATTGATGTAGTCAAGAAAAGTAGTGACCTATGCTTCTCGATAATTAAAGCCGCGTGAGAAGAATTATCCTACACATGATCTAGAATTGGCTACAATCGTATTCATTTTGAAGATTTGGAGACACTATTTATACTGTGAAAAATTTTATGTGTATACGGATCACAAAAGCTTAAAGTATTTGATGACTCAGAAAGAGTTGAACTTGAGGCAAAGACGGTGGTTAGAATTACTGAAAGATTATGATCTGGTTATTGACTATCACCCATGAAAGGCTAATGTGGTTGCAGATGCACTTAGTCGGAAGTCACCTTTGTTTACACTCTAAGCGATGAATGCTCATTTATCTTTTAATGAAGATGGATCTGTAATAGCAGAATTGAGATCAAAACCTATGTTTCTTCAATAGATTCAAGAATTGCAAGACGAGGATCCGAAGTTGATGTTGAAACGATAGATAGTTCGAGATAATTTGAGTTCGGAATATAGCATTGACGATAATGGTATGTTGTGTTATTGCAATAGAATTTGTGTTCCGAATAATTCAGATTTGAAAAATGATATTCTTTCTAAAGCTCACAGTAGCATGTGTTCTATTCATCTGGGTAGTAAAAAGATGTATTGTGATTTGAAACGGATGTATTGGCGGTCGGGTATGAAATGAGAAATTCGTGAGTTTGTAGTAAAGTGTTTGATTTGTCAGCAAGTGAAAGCGAAACATCAGGTGCCAATGGGTTTGTTACAACCTTTCATGATTCCTGAGTGGAAATGGTAGCATGTCACGATGGATTTTGCATCCAGATTACCTGTGACTCCGAAAAAGAAAGATTCAATCTGGGTGATTGTTGATAGATTGACTAAGTCGGCACATTTTATTTCGGCCAGAACAAGTTTTTCGCTTGAGAAGTTGGCAGAATTGTATATATCTAAGATTGTGAGGTTACATATGGTTCCCACATCCATTATTTCAGATCAGGATCCGAGGTTTACATTGTAACACCCCAAACCCGGCCTAAGAGTTATGGCCGAATCTGGCGATGTCACATTGAGGTGTTTAGTGTAAAACTTGTTGTCGTTGAAATCCTTAAAATCAATTAATCATTTTGTTATTAAACAGTGATTCCAAAA
>CM025250.1:10293459-10317564 GCA_013677275.1 Gossypium schwendimanii
ATATATATATATATATATATTGTATCATGTTATACTATTCAACAATTCATATAGATGTTCAATTTTAAACTGTACGAACTTACTTAGACTGAATTATAGTAGTTGTAAAAGTTCAAGGACTATTCCATAATTTTTCCTTTTCCACGAGTATCTATAGGATCTTGATCTAAAATATAAAATTTCTCAATTATCAGCTTACATTTCACATTCTAATCCATTTTACAATTAATACCCTTTTATTTTTCAAATTTAAAAAATTACCCCAAACTTTAATAATTTTTATAATTTAGTCTCTTAACCTGAAATTCATCAAATTAACCATTATTCTCACGTCAATACTCCATCCAAATATACTAGGCCATTAAACAGCCCCTAATGAACATTAAATTTACTATCAAACCCTAAAATTTTGATATTTTCACAATTTAATCCTAAAATCAAAGTTTGACAAAAATCACTTTACAAAATCATCAAACAACACAATCGAAGCTCCAAACACATGGTATTCATCAAAAAAATTCAAGATTCATCAATGGAAACCTAAAAAAATTTTAACAAAATCAAACACGAAGGTACGGGCTCGCTGGACCTAGTTGCAACGATTTCAAAAACATAAAAATTATAAGAAACCAAATCAAAATGGACTTACATGCAAAGCCTTTATGCTAACCTAATATGAAGCTTCAAAAATGTGGGAGTTTTCTTTTGGTTTTCGATGAAACATCAAAAAGATGATGATAATTTTGGTTTTGTTTTATTAAACATTAATTTAATTACCAATTTACTTGTTTATCCTTAAATATAACTTTATAAATCAACTATTTAAAAACCCATTATTGTTCATCAATATCCTAATGGACTAATTACTAATTAAGTCCCTTTTCATTTCATAATTAAGCTATCAAAACAATGGAATTCAAGATTTACTAAATTTTGCACCTTTTTCAGTTTAGTCCTTTTTCCTAATTTAACTATCTAAACGTTAAAATTTATTAACCAAATTTTAATACAACTCTAATGACTCTATAAATAATCTAAAAATAATATTTATAAGTCAATACGATGAAAATTTGTGGTCCCAAACCACTGGTCCGTCACCACAAAAAATTGGGTTGTTACACGTCTTCTTATTCCATGCTATGTGTTTAGACTTGGTTTGATTGAGGACAAGAAAAACATTAAGTGTGGGGGATTTCAAGTGTGGGTGTCTGATCTGCCACGATATAGTTTCTTATCTACATCCATCTTCACTAACTCTAGCTTGTTTAAAGAAAGAAATCAAGTCATTTTCATATTAAACTTTTTTCCCTTTGTATTTTTACCATATATGTGTTTTGCTTGCTTAAGGACACACCCCCTGCTGTGTCGCGACACCGACCTATGTTGCAACACAGTAGGCCTATATTGTAACACGACTTCTGCACGGCCTAAAATTCCCTACACGTGACAGCTGCAGTTTTAGGACAATTAGGAGTATTTTTCCTAATCGAACTCTAAGTACTTCAAAGGTAGTTTAGACACTCTAATATTTTGAGTTTAACATATATAAATGCCATTGTAATCAGATTAGACACACAATTTTAGGGAGACAAAAATTATTCTTAGGTTTTTATTTCGTTCTTAGTTTTTTACTTAGTTTATTTTATGTTCGTGTAATCGAAAGATCCTACGTTAGACGATCGCAAGCAGAGATTGCTTCGGAGCCACAGTTTTACATTGATGAAATCCATGAGCATCTCATTCCTTTATTTTATTCTATATTTCGCAGGTTTCAACTGTATTAACCTAACTAATTGATTGATAGGCAAAGTTTAATTTGGATTGGTTAGATCTTGTTGTGTGCAATTAAACCCTAGGAAGTCCTTTATGTAGGAATTAACCCGAAATCAGTATTGCCCACCAAGTATCACTTAGCATGTTAGTGGTTAGGGAAGGAAAAACTTAAACCCTAAGATTGAAGACCCTACGAAGTCATGTAAGAAGTAGTTAACCCAAAATCGGTATTGCCTATCTGTGAAAACTTTACCCTACCCCAGTCTAAACTATGTCATCAAGAGGTGATTAGTTCTTTCCAGTTGGTTAGGTTAGTAAAAGGCTGAGAAGCCCTACTAGGTTAATTAGTAACCAACTATTTAGAACCTTACATCAATAATTGATTAGGTAAAACAATTGGATCTAGGCTAAATGAACTCGTATAGTTGAAACAAGGGATAGGAGAAGTTGATACAAGAACTTAGAAATAGATTTAGGTTTAATTCAATTTATTTGGTTATTATTATCATCTTGCTTCAAAACTAACACTACTAATTTGAGACTTGAGTAGATTAGTAGTTTTTTTTGGTAATTGGCTTAACAACAGCTTTCTATAAACTGTAATCCCTAGGGTATGATCCTCGGGAATCATTACTAAGTGTTTTTTTGTAAAGAAACTATATTACAACTTGACCCGTATACTTATGGTCACCTCCTTAATTCATATCTTTAGTTATATTATTCACACTCTCGACATTAGTACGTCGGGAGGCAGTCAATCACCTAAGAAAATAAATTGCCAAATAGAACTCGAAGGTAATGAAAAAAGCACAGACTATCTTTGAAAATCATCATGAAGGAAAAAATGTTGTTAAACTATCAAATCTTAATATACTTAACACCAAGGCAATGAAAAAGGCAATTCTATGGTTGTATGTGTGAGATTTCTAATAACATTTTTCTATCTTGGCAAGCATTTTTTTAATGTAAAATTAGTGTGAAAGATGCTTGGTTATTACCATAAATATTTTCCATAAAAGTGATCACAATCAAGGAAGCCAAGGACACTACCACCATTTGGCTAGATGAGCTTGTGGGCTATCTTAGAACCTTTGAAATGAACTTGGAAGAGGCTAAACGAGAAAGGGTGAAAGCTGAGAAAAACATTGCTTTCACCGTTCAACCATCATTGCAACAACAACTCCATCTGCTACCACCTTAGGAGAATTAGAAGAAAAAATGGAACTCTTGTAAAAGAAATTTAACTAGGCTTTCAAAAGGTTATCCAATAAGAATAGTAGTGCTGATGAAGAGAAGAACTTCTCAAGGAACAAAGGGAAGGAAATGGTTAAAGATGAAAAATCTCATTCTAAAATGAAAAGCATTCAATTTTCTGAATGCGAGGGGCTTGGTCACATCCAATTTGAGTTTGCTAATACTCTAAATAAGAAAAGGAAATCTGTAACAACTTGTTTTTCAGTGGTGTCGAAAATAGTGGTTTCGGGGCCACCAAATCTGATGAGTAAGTTCGTAAATATTATTACTTAATATTTATGATTCAAATATGGTTTTAAACAGGGTTTTGATTTGATAATTTCTGTTATATAAGCGATTTATAAAGTTCAAGTGGTAAGACCCTAAAGTTAAGTGGTTTTAGAAAATGAGGTATCGGGACCTCGTTTCTATAAATTGAGCCATAGATATTTTTATAAATATTTATGGAGTGTCAGGCGGTATTTAAGTTTCGCTGAAAAATTTTAACGTTTCGATAGTTAATTAATTAAAAAGGACTAAATCGTAAAAGATGTAAAATTTAATGGTTATAGCATTATTTGTATCTAATGGATATAAAAGCATGAAATGAAGGCCTAAAGTAGTAATTCAACCAATTTAGAGGATAGTGGGTGAACATAGCTTGGCATTTGGTGAAATTTGGTTGAGTTTTTAAGGGTAAAATGGTAATTAGTCAATTAACTTAAATTAAATTAATTCAAAATTATTTATAATCTTTTACGATCTTTCTCCACCGATTGTTAATAGAGGAAGAAGCTATTTTTTATGCATAGAGGTTTCGGCAAGTTCAATTCTAAATTGGTATGTGATTTTAGCCCCGTTTCTAATCATTTTTATGTTTTCAAGATCGTTACATTAGGTCCAGTTAGCCCATACCTTTGATTTTGAAGCTGTTAAATATTTGAATGTTTTCATTGATGAATCTAGTGATTTTTATGTTAAATGATGAATTTGAAATATTAGTTTTTATTTAAAAGTATTTTGTTAAGTGATTTTTGATGAAATTATCAATTAAGGACTAAATTGTTTAAATAGTAAAAGTACAAGGATTTTATGTGAAATTGTTGTAAAAATGGGCTGAAATGGGTACCATGAATATTTAGTTGATATTAATTGGCAAAAAAATGGTTAATTTGCATGTTTTAGGCTTAGGGACTAAATTGAATAAAAGTAAAATGTTAGGGGAAATTTTGTAAAAATATCAAAAATGACTAAATTGAATAAAATAACTTGTTTTACTATCTAAATTAATAAATTGAATGAAATTATTAATTTAGATCAAGATTGAGTGGGAAATCGAGAATGGAAAATTACAAAAATGCCCCTAAACTTTGTCATTTCTACAATGTATCCAGGTAAGTTCGTAACTTGATTAGTTCAGTTAATTACTATTTTGATAAATTATTATTTATTTGTGTATATATGTGAATCAAATTTTTCAGCTTGAAGGAAACGAATAATACTATGATTGAAAGACACTATGGCAACACAACATAAAAGGTACAAGACCATGGTTGGACCATGGCAATGTTTACGTAAGATCATAGCGAGGCTATGGTAGTTTTTTAGATGTAAGACCATGGTTGGACCATGGTAGTGTATATATATATGTAAGATCATAGCTGGGCTATGACATTTTAATGATAAAACCATAACCGGGTTATGGCACTATGAGCTTAAGACCATGGAAAGGCTATGATAGTACACATGTAAGACATAGTTGGACTATGGCACAACATAAATGTGTACCGGGGTTTTAGTCATCTTTACAATGTTCATCGAATATGAAAAGGGATGGTTTCAACCATCTATTAAAGAAAATGGATGGTTTCGACCATCGTTTAGCACACTTGTGTGAGCTCTGGTAAGGGTTCTGATTGAATTCAAGATGAAAAATATGGAAAGGTATGATGAACCAATGATCAAAGTATGAATATTCATGATTTGAATGGTATGATTTCAGTGATGTTATGTTTATGTATCATATCTTACCATGTGATGATATTGCTAAGTTATGTGTTTAATCACTACCTTGTGACTATGGTAAATGTTATGTTTATGTCTTTTGTGTTATACAAATGAAATGGTAAGTGTTCAATATGAACCAAGACATGTGTGTATGAAACTTATTGAAATGATAATACATGGAAAACATGATATGTTATAAAGGATGATAAATCCAATTGGATCATGCTCAAGTATAATGGTTATCTATGTTAAGTTCATATGAATTATATTCAATTATGCTAACATGTCTTGTTGTTGGTGCTTGGGCTTGTTCCAAGTTTACGATTGAATTATATTATGTTTAATATTAATGCAATAAATGAAACTGTAAGTGCTCAATTGGTAACGTGCTTATGTCCATGAAAAGGTGAAATAAATCAAAGTATGTAATTTCTTATGCAATGGTCGATTATGTAATTGATCCCAAACGAGCTATGTTTAAATGCACTAGTTTGTAATTATGGTTGATATTATGCGTATATCTTATGCATTATGCATATGAAACGAGTGAGGAAAGGTAATGAAATAGTAAATTTATAGTTCACATGAAATTTGATGAAAAGGGAGTAATAAGTTTGATTGATGTATTATATGTAAGAAGTTTACGTATGCTATGATGCATATACCTATATCATGGATAGATACACTAAGTCGAGAATTGATAATATTATTTAGCCTTATGATAAGCATTGGGAATGGAATGAAAAGAAATTAGATTCATGATTATTTATTAAGTCCCATAAAATCGTATCATATTATGAATGATAAATGTATGTGACATTAATGAAATTACTCATTTGTAGGTTGATGATCATATCGATTTATGAATCTTATGGCATTGGCATAGATTAATGTTTATTCTATAATTTTATTATTGAAATGGAATATTTTGCTTAAAGCTTATACGAACTTACTAAGCATACATTGCTTACGTAGTTATTTTCCTTTAGTTTACAGATTATCAGAAGCTCGATCGGGTTGGAAGCTAGTCAGAGATCCTTCACACTATCCATTCAATTTATCAGTAGATTTTGATGTTTTTAAGTCATGGTTATAATGTCATGTATAGGTGTTTTGTGCTTGATGATATGGCCATTATGTTTGGCTTGTAAATATGGTTTATGATTGATGATATTTTGGCATTTTTGGGCCTGATGACTAATGTTGAAATGGTTTAGTGATGATATGTTTTAAATGGCCAAATTGGTATGCTTGTGTGTGATATTGGCATGAAAGTTTGCTTTGAATTTGTGAAACTTATGTTATTTTGATGCCTTGATGGTTGGTGTGTTTTTGGCACTTTGATGCTAATGGTTGATGTTTATATGATCAAATTTATGCATGGTTTTATGGTCAAAGTGGTATGTGTTGGCATATTAGCAAAGTGATCATTTAAGGCACGTTTTGCTATGTATATATATTAGATGTTGGAACCATTTTGTAATGGCTAGTTTTGTGTCATTTATATGGTTTTGATACATGAGAGAAGTAATCCAAATGATAAAGTTAATTTGCTATGGCATGAACCTAATATGGTAAGGTTGGTATGTGTTAATTGTGGTATGTTTTGGTATAGAAACAAGTCAATTGATAAATGGTTAAATATGCACAAGTTTAGGTATGTTCAATGTATGTGTTTGAGGTGTCTTTATGGCATATTGGTTGTATGAACAAATACCATAATGATCTAGTTTTATTATGCATGTTTTAAGTACATTTTAAATGCTTGAATATAGGTGCAAATGGTTTGTGCATGTAAGCTTGTTTTGGGTGAAAGAACTGGCTTGAAAATAGCCTATTTGTTGTCCACACGGCCTAAGACATGGGCGTGTGTCTCAGACATGTGTGACACACGGCCACACAACATGTCCGTGTGTTCCCTATAGTTTTTAAAAGGTTGCATTTCAAGAGCTACATGGCCTGGAACACAAGCATGTGGCTTGGCCGTGTGAACCAAGTCAGAGAGTTACACGGGCATGGACACGGGTTGGGACACGGCTATGTGTCCCTAATTCAAATGCCCATATGGCCTGAGACATGGGCTTTTGTCTCAGCCGTGTGACCCGTACAGTGTGAAAAATTCTATCCTTTTCTATGAAATTCTAAATGTTTCTTAGTTAGTCCCAAATCATTTCTATAACACTTCTATGGCTTCGAGGGCTGGTAAAAAGGACATTGTGTATGAGTTTGATTGATAATTTCCATGATATATGAAATGCTCAAAATCAAATGTTTTAGCTTTAAGTTTTTAGTAATGCTCTGTAACCCTATTTCGGCGACGGATACGGGTTAGGGATGCTACAAAATCATTCATAATGACTTGTAGTGATGAAGAATCAAGGGTAAGGACTTTGGGATGATGATAATCAGGTCAACAATTATGTGGCTTTTACAACCATTGTCAATCTCATGTTGCAATATTACCTCTTTCTATTGGTAAGGACGATTTTGGTAGTGATTGTGATGAGTCTTTTGGTAGCATTGAAGAGATTGTCATGAGATGATGTAACACCCCTCGCCAGACCTGATCGCCAGGTTTGAGCTACAGGATGCTACAGTCATTGTCAGAGCAGTTACAGTCAATTACAGTAAATATTCATACGCACATGTAGTTTAATGTCAAACAGATTCATTTATAGTTAAACAATAAAAACTGAGTCATAATCGAGCTTACGAAATCTCATTATCAACTCGAGCACGAAATAGGACCAAATTGCAAAGTTTTTTAAAAGTTCAGGTCTGACATTGTGACGTCATTTCCTCCATACTGTGACATCGCCAAAATAGTATGTCACATTGTGACCTCAGGCCACTCGACATCGCGACGTCACTCACTGTCAGCCGATGTTGCGATGAGGTAGGTTTCTCATTGAGACATGGACTTTATTTTTAGTAAAAATGAACCACTTGGTACTTATTTCAAAGCTTCCAAACATACCTATCAACATGCTCAACATTTACCAATTTCAATTGAATCAAAACATACCAAAAACATGTCAAATAGTTCAAGCATCAATGTTCACATTCTTAACAAGTATCTCATCACATTATTCACCATTCAAAATTAAACAAATCAATGCCATTACAACTAACAATTAAGTCATGAATTCTATAACAGCCCATTTTTCAGAGGTGTCGAAAATAGTGGTTTTGGGGCCACAAATCAGACGAGTAAGTTCATAAATATTATTATTTAATATTTACAAGTCAAATATGGTTTTAAAAAGGCTTTTGATTTGGTAATTTATGTTATATAAATGATTTATTAAGTTCAAGTGGTAAGACCCTAAAGTCAAGTGGTTTTAAAAAATGAGGTATCAGAACCTCATTTCTGTAAACCGAGTCGTAAATATTTTTATAAATATTTACTGAGTGTTATTAAGGTTTATTAAAATTTCATTAAGAAATTTTAATGTTTAGATAGTTAATTAATTAAAAAGGATTAAATTGTAAAAGCTGCAAAAGTTGAATTTTATTAGCTAAATGAGTTAAATAGCATTATTGAAAGGGATTTAAATGGAAATATTTCCATATTCAATTATTATTTATGGGGAATAAGTGGTTTTAGTTGTTTAAATTAAATTTTATAATTTAAATAACATTAAATTAATAAATAAAACATAAAAGTAAGAAAAGAAAAATTCCATTCTTTTTCATTCTTCTCTCCCACTGAATGATCCACCATGGAAGGAAAGCTTGGAAGCTTCAAATTCTTTGAACATTCTGCCTTCTTGCATGGTAGGAAATCTAAACCCGTTTTAAGTTTTTTTTATGTTTTTGAGATCGTTGCAACTAGGTCCAGCTAGCCTGTACCTTAGTTTATGAAATTGTTAAAGATTTTTAATATTGCCATTAATGAATCTTTGTGATTTTAGATGTTAAATGATGAAATTGGAGTATTAGTAATGATTTATAAGTATTTTGTTAAGTAATTTTGATGAATTTAAGGATAGGGATTAAATTGTTGAAGTAGTAATAATACAAGGACTTGGTGTGAAATTGTTGTAAAAATAGGCTAAAATGGAAGCTATCAATATTTGGCTGATATGAATTTGCGATAAAAATGGTTAAATTGCATGTTTTAGACTCAATGACTAAATTGAATAAAAGTAAAATATTAGGGTAATTTTGTAAAAATGCCAAAAATGAATAAATTGAATAAGATAAATTTTTTTTACTATCTAAATTAATAAATTGAATGAAATTATGAATTTAGATCAAAATTTAGGAGAATGAAAAATTACCAAAAAGTCCCTGTAATTTGACATTTCTGCAATTTAACGATGTAAGCTCATAACTTGATTAAATCAATTAATTGTGGTTTTGATTGTTTAATATCTAATTTTTTGTCTATGAATTGAGTTTATTGGCTTGAAGGAAAATGATTAAGACCATAGTTGAAAGACACTATGGCATTATATCGGAGAATAAATAAGACCATAGTTGAAAGACACTATGAGACCATACCAGAAACAAGTAAGACCATGATTGAAAGACGTTATGCCGTCACAATTCTATCAAGTAAGACCATGACTAAAAGACGTTATGGCATCACGATTCTATCGAGTAAGACCATGATTGAAAGACGTTATGGCATCAAGATTCTATCGAGTAAGACAATAGCTAAAAGGCGTTATGGCATCACGAATCAAACGATTAAGACCATGGTTGAAAGACACTATGGCAACATGACAGAAAATGAATTAAACTATTGTTGAAAGACACTATGGCATCAAGACGAGAATAAAAAGATTATGGTTGAAAAACACCATGACACACTCCGGTCATTTGATATTCAGGTAACACTTTCCAAGTGAGGTATGTATCGTAAGTATGAATACGAGTTGAATGTTTGACTAGTATAGTCTAATAATGTATGTTAATGTCTAGGTGTAATTATATATTCTTATTATGTCTTTAAATACATTAAATCGTGATGTTGTAGTGTGTTTAGGGAATTAAATGGTTACTTAAGTATTTTCCTAATATTCGATGTTATTTCATTTGATTCAACGGGCATGAAAAGGAAAGGAATGATAAGTATTCAAATGACTTATATCATGAAACCTATGTAAAGGAATGAAAAGGGTATGTTAAATGAAAGTATGCCTATGTTCATGAAATTGATGATTTCAAGTGAGGTTATTCATGTTTAATGACTTATCTTATGTTAATTCAAGTGAATTATGAATTGATGCACTAACATGTGTTGTTGATGATGCTTGGGTTTGTGCCAAGCTAATAGTTTTAAAGCTATTGGTTAAATCGTGATGTTGTAGTGCTCAAATGGAAATGTGCTTATGTACCTGAAATGGTGGTAAAGATCAAAGTATGTAATTTCTTATGAAATGGTTTATCATGTAGTTGATTCCAAAAGAGTTATGTTTAAATGTACTAGCTTGTGGCCATGGTTGATGTTATGTCTTTTGTGTTATGCATATAAAACGGGCGAGGAAAGGAAATGAAATGGTAAGTTCATAGTTGAAATGTAATATGATAAAAAGGGAATGATAAGTTGAATGATGTACTTATATGTGAGAAATTTGCGTATGCTATGGATGAATATACCTAGCTCATGAACAAATATACTAATTAGTGAAGTGATTTTTTATTTAAGCTAAAGTAAGTAAATGCAATGAAAAGTAAGTAAATGCAATGGAAAGTAAGTAAATGGAAGGGTTCAAAGTCTTATAAAATCATATTATGTTAGGAATGAAAAATATATGTGATATTGACGAACTTACTCATTTATGAGTTGATGATGATAAAGGTTGATAAACTTTGTGAAGTTGGTATAGGTTTATAATTACCCCATAAAGTTCATTCTTAAAATGAAATGTTATGTTTAAAGTTTATACGAACTTACTAAGCATTCATTGCTTACGTAGTTATTTTTCATTTACTTTACAGATTATCGAAAGCTCAATCGGTTTGGAAGCTCATCGGAGATCTATCACACTATCCAGCGATTATATTGGTAGATTTTGATGTTTTGATCAAGGTTATAATGGCATGTATAGGTGAACTTGTGGTTCATGTTAGTTGATGGGTTTGGCATGTATATTTCATTGTGGTTGGTGTAAACTCGGTACTTTTGATTCCTTATTGATGTGTGTCATTTTGACAATGTATTAATGTATGTTTGAATCGCTAAAATGGTAGGTGATGGATTGAAAACATGGTCAAGTTATGGTATGCTTTGGAAAGGTTTTGAATAGATGTGCATGAGTCAAATTTGTTATGTATATATGTTGGTTGTTGGAACCATTTGGAAATGGTTAGTTTGGTGTCATTTAGATGGTTTTGATGCATATAAGAAGTGCTAAAAATGGTAAGATTATTTTGATATGGCATGAATCTAAGAGGGTATGGTTGATGTGTGTAAATTTTGATATGTTTTGGTATGGAAACAAGTTAGTTGATAAATGGTTAAATAAGCACATGTTTAGGTATATTTGATGTATGTGATTGAGGTGTCTTATGGCATATTTGTTGTATGGACAAATGACCTATTGAATTGGTCTTAATATGCATGCTTTAGGTATGTTTTAAGGCTTGATTCTATGTGCAAATAGCTTGTAAGGGTGTGCTTGAATTGGGTGAAATAAATGGCTTGAACTTGGCCTATTTCTTGTCCACACGACCTAAGACATGGCCATGTGCCTCAATCGTGTGTGACACACAGCTTGGCCACACGGCCGTTTGACCCCTGCAGTGTGAAATTTTCTATCTTTTTCCATAAAGTTCTAAATGTTTTCGATTTAGTCCAAAATCATTTTTAAAGTGTTTCTAAGGCCTCGAGAGCTCAAATAAGGGACGATATGCATGAGTTTGAATGAAATATGATATGATTAATGAAATGTTTGGAAATGAATGGATTTAGGTTACTATTTTTTGGTAATGCTCCATAATCCTATTCCGGCGACGGATATGGGTTAGGGGTGTTACAAATTCTCTAAACCTTACCAATGCTAAACCATTCTAAAACATGTCATTTCAATTTCATTATTACCACTTAAAAACACATATGCATATCTATGATATATAAACGTTTAACATAACTATCAACTTTAAAATTAAGCTATATGACACAAGCATACCTCAAGTTACTTATGTTCAAGTACATTTACATTTCATTCACCAACCCAACAAGCTACCATTTCTACCTCATTTCATACCATTCCATATGCTACACACTTAGCTATAGATCATCACATCATTAAGCATGAGATGCATACATATATTCATCTTCAAATATGAATCCAAAACATCAAAATGTCACAAATTACCAGACTCATCAAGATATCCTATACATCAAGATGTATACCAAAACACTTATACACATGCCACAATCCTTTGACTCAAAATGATAAAAAAAAAAGGTACCAATTTGGTGATAGGATAGTGTAAGCTTCAAGACGATCCAACTTGACAAGTTCCACAAAGTGTCAATCTACAAGGAATAGAGAAAACAAACGGGGTAAGGATATAAAATGCTTAGTAAGTTCATAGGCATTAAACAAAAACATAACTTATCTTTCAATTAAACACAATAAGTTACTAAGCATGGCATAGTTGACTAGACATGGCAAACCACTAATCAATAAGGTGGGTATTAACTTGTAAATAAAATATATAATACCACAATCACATATCATGCCAATTCATGTCATTTTGATTAACTAGTTCAAACCTTATTTGATCATGGAATGAAACAATTGCATACATGCTAATGTGATTTCTTCAATACCTTGTTCAAGTTCAAATTTAACATTCCATAAATGAATATCAAGATCATTATGTCTCCTTTCAATTTCTCAATTAATGTAATTTGTTTTGCCAAATGAACCCTAGTAAACGGACTTGAATACATAGGTATCTTTGTTACACCAGTTGCTCATCCGAGCTAAGTATACTCATGTCAGGTTACCAGTCTAGGCTAAACTTTTATAACGACACATCCGATTGCTTGCACAAGCTGAATATATATACATGTCAGGTTACCCGTTCAGGTTAAACCTTTAAAATGACATCAGGTTATCAGTCCAGGCTAAACTTGTGTCACATGTATCTTCGAGTCTACAACAAATGCTGGATCTTGATAATATATGTAACCAATCTCATACAAGCACGCAGAAAACCCTATTGGCATGCCAATCATATCCTAACCTTTACTAAGTTCACCCAGGAATCTTTAACACATATAAGCATTTCTTTACAATTTAGTCCAATTCTAGCCTTTTTAATCAATTCACCACCAATCAACCCAGAATAAAACATACATACACAAATAAAATACATAATAACTTAAATACATTTATATCATATGAACTTACCAGGAAAAAAAATAGAAAAATAGTTGAACCTTCAAGGACTAATAGATAATTTTGGTTTTTCCCCGATTATCTCCGGTTTGATCCAATTCTCGATCTATAAAATTATTCTATTCAATTCATCAATATTAAAAATTTATTGTAACACCCCTTGCCCGGTCCGATTGCAGGACCTGAGCCACGGGAGGTTACTATGCGAACTCACAAAATGTTTACATACTTTAAACATTTGTGGAGGATTATACCGCGGACCAATAAGTGGAGGATCGTTGCGCCAGGTCATTTATCTTTGTGTAGAATTTCAGATGACTAAACTACAAATTATTTTGTGGATACTAATTCAAGAGTAAGGCAGATATAAAATTTAAAAACAATTTTTGCGACTGCCCAAAAGAATTACAGATTGTTCCGTGGATACCTCATATTATGGAAGATCCCATGGAACCTAAAACACGGAACATAACTATTAATCCAAGCTTTATTTGATAAAAGATTTTCACATAACAAATTGAAGTGTTTTTTAATATAAGTTAAAATTAAAAAAATGTTTTTTAAATTTGAAGTCTAAGAGATAAAATTTTGAATACTTAAATCAAACTCTTAGAAATTTTGAAACAATTTTCAAATCAAATTAAATTGATTTTAACCAAGTCAAAATGATTTCAACCAAGTTAAAATCATTTTAACACCCCAAAATGATTTTCAAATAAGGCAGAATTGCTCAAAGCCAAAAATTTTCGATACCATTTGGTAAAGTATTGATAAATTTGAAACTATTGATACCCTGAGAAAAATCGAAACCAAACTTACATCCTATTTTTAGAAATCTAAAAAATTATCAATACCATTTTTGAGGTATCGATATTTTCTAAAAATAATCGATACCTTCTTTAAAAACAATACCAAAATAGCATTTTCTTTCTTACAAACCCTACAAAGTATCAATCCGGTATCGATACCTTTTTCCAAAGGTATTGATAAAATATTTTTGGTATCGATTAATAAATCCTAACGATTACTAAATGAGCATTTATTACAAAAAAAAAATCGATACACTTTTATTTGGTATCAATACTCGCAGTTGCATGTAAAATAAACTCTCTAGTTTTACATCCCCAACGACCATATTCATTACACCAACAACCTCAATAGTTGGAAATCAATTAGGGGGTATAAATACCATCGTCCAAAGACCTAAAATAACAAGAAAGCCCTTTCAACCAAAAATTATCAATCAAACAACCTTAGAGCTTAATACTTTCATATTCTTTTTACATACACTTGTGAGCTTTATTTCTATTCTTTTGCTCAAGTGTATTTTATTGTAATTGAGCTTCATTTTGCAAACAATTTAATATTGTAATGATTGTTTCTTTGTTTGCTTATTTGTACCTCTTTGAGAGGGGTTGTAATTTAAGATTTCGGATAGAAATCTTAAGGAGTTGTAAGGTTAAACCTTGTCTTCAAAGGTTGAACAAATTAGTGAATTTGAGAAAATCCTTAGTGGTGAAAAGCTAAGGTAATGGATTAGGAAATTGGGACCGAACCATTCTAAATCCGTGTCAATAGTTTTAATTTTCTCTCTTTACTTCCACCATTTCTTAAAAGGCCAATTCACCCCCTCTTGGCATTTTCAGTTTGTTCTATCAAGCTAACAATAACAGAACTGAACATCATATTTATTATCATACATCATGGAAATCAAAATAATCTGCCTTCAAGGTTTAACAAGTTTGCTGACAAATAATCAAATGACTATATACATGCCACTTAGACTGAATCAAATAAATCAAGAGTCAACCACAATGTCTGGCGGATAGTGTGAGCTCCTTGCTAATCTGATCTACGCATTCTGAATATTCCAAAATTTACAAGGTAAAAAATATATATATGTCAGTATTTAAAATACTTAGTAAGATCATCTAAGTTTGATAGATTACTTACCTCGAACAATAATTATATGATAACTTAAAATGCAAATACAGTTTACATATTCGCCAACACTATTCGCCAACAAGTTAAATGCATATATTTCATTTCCTATAGTATATCGAGTAAGCAACATGATTCAATGACACTCTTCATGTTGAATTCAAACTCATACCTTTCATTAACGCAGACTTCAGTCATTGTAATTAATTCTTTATTTTCCCATTTTTCTTATCTTGTAAATTTCACATTTCAAGTGCTTTATGTTATTTGACGAACAAAGTATAAGAACTTAGAACACCGATACACTTCACATCGGAGGCTCATTCGAGCAAAACACATACAGAGGTGTTAGGTTACCCATCTGAGTTAAACATTTATCGACACAATGAAAGCCAGGCTAGGGCTATATACATGTAAGGTTACCAGTCTTGGGTAAACCTTTAAAATGACATCAGATTACCAATCCGAGCTAAATATGTGCCACAAGTATCTTCGAGTCCGCAACAAATGTTGGAACTCAAAATCATCAAGAAATAACATGTAACCATGTCCATAAATCTTTTACTAAGTTCATCGGGATACTATCATTTTGTAATTCCATTCACATTTTTTCATAACATGTTTCAGTATTCTTACTTCTCTCTCTATATATATATTTAGTAACTACATCTATCTACCACATTTTTATTTATACAATTCAAGAACAAAAAAGAGAAAAATGTTAAATAATGTTCCTATTGCATGAACTTACCTAGTGGAATGGTAATTTGCCACAATAGTCTACTCCACAACTTTTCCTTTCTAGCTATCTTCTCTTAGTGAATTCAAATCTTGATCTATAACATCATTTTAATTCAATTTTCATTAACCAACACCATTCATTAGTTTATGAAACACATAAGTTGGTTAATTTTTTATCACTTTAGCTTCCTTGAAACCTAACACTTAAAAAATCAAACCTTTTATAGAGATGTTCATGGAAATCCTAAGCTAGTTTCGAAATGTCTTCGTTTTAGCAGTTATCTAACAAACAATTTCTTATTCTACCAAGTAACCCCCTTTCTCATCATTTTCATCTAATCTAAACATTTAACGTCATAATTTCAAGCATTGAACCATGGTAATATCAAGAAATCTCTAGCAGTTTTGAAAACAAACACCACTTTAGCTAGACTAAAGCACGACAATTTCAAAAATATCAAATTCAAGCAAAACATACTTGAATTAGCTTACCATGCAAGAACACAAATCTTGGCCAAGGTTTTTTTTCCTAGCTTAACAGAAAAGAGAAACGATGATGGAGAGGATGAAGAAAGGAAAAATGAACTGCCTCTTTCCATCCACTATGTTACTGTATATATATATATGTCTATTCTAATTATTACTTAAGATTGACATCATTATAGGTAAGGTAAAAACCAACACCTGTCCAACCATTAACTATGAAATTGGTTGAATTATAAATTCAATCCCTAACCTATTATCAAGTTACAACAAGCAAATGAAATCCATAGTGGTTAACTTTTACCACGTTTACAATTTCATCCATATACTCAAATTATTTATTCCATCAATCAAATTAACAACAAAAATTACACATAACTCTATGATAGACTAACAAATATTTAATATCAAAACTTACTGACTCAATCATCAATAAATTGGGTTCCGAAACCATTATTTTTTATACCATTGAAATCGATTGTTACATTTATAATTTGTATCAAGATATGAATGAACCTATGAAACTTCATTTTTCGATACCACTGAAGTTTTTCATTTTATTCAATTTAGTCTCTAAAACTGAAATAATTATATGTTTCAATTTTAAGCTTCGATTTTAAAATCGATTTCAATTACATTCATTACAAACCCTCTGATATCTATTATTACCAAAATTTTACATCAATTTTACATTTTATTCACTTTAATCCTTATGAACATAACTAATAATTAAACTTTACAATCTAGTCCTTTTTTCATATTTAAGCTTAAAATCTATCAATTTAACATCAATTTCTTCAATACACTAACAATGGCAACTTTCAAAAACTTTAATTTTTTTACAAATTGGTACATGTTCTAGCTAAATCAAGCTTTCATTACCCCCAAAAACATAAAAATTAAAAAAAAAAAACTTAGAAAAACTTACCAATTAGGGACCGAATAGTTTGAGCTCAAAAATGCTTTCTCCTTAGGTTTTTAGGTTTCTTTGGTTGAAGAATATGATAAATATGAGTAAACATCCACTAATTTAAGCTTATATATTAAGATTAATACCTTAATCACCTTAATTAATTAGTTTAATTATATTTTATTTACTTAATCCACCATTAACTTATATAAGTGGATTCTCTCATCATAATCCACTAACATATATAATAAAATGGTTTAATTACCATTTTGGACCTTTTTTTAATTACAATTTGAGTCCCTAAATCTTTGGCCAATTAAAAACCTATAGCTATAAGACTTTTACAATTTGGTCTCTATACCTTAATTAAGTAATTAATAAGCAAAATTGCAAGACTAAAATTTAATATTTTACAATACCAATTAAATATTTACAAACTTGATTTACGGAAATGGGCATTTACAACTCTCCCCTTTAAGAAATTTTGTCTTTTAGTATCCAGAATATAGACTAGATATTCCTCACGCCCTTTTTTGATCAATTCGCGAGTTGACATTGTTGATATAATATTAGTCGAACAATCAGATCTGTCGACCTCAACATTTATCAATTAACCATCTACGCATTGCAGTGGTATTCTCTTCTATTTACCATTAACCATGGTATGCTAAAGAGTTTACCAATCTATACCAATAATTATGTCAAACTCATCAAACAACAACATCAAATTCGCTAGAAACTCATGACCTTGTGTTTTTAGTAGGCAATTCATACAAATTTTATTAACAACAACACTCTGTCCTAATGGGTTGGTTACCCAGCCATTAAACTCTATCAATTCTACTGGTATATTACTTTTTATTACTAATGAAGTGCAGATGTATGAATGAGTTGACCCAAGATCTATCAAGGCATGCACAGGAGTACCAAATAAGAAAACAGTACCAACAATAACGTCGAAAGTAGCGACATCTCCACTAGCCCGAATAACATAAGCTTTAGTAGGTGCATGAGCCTCAAATCTCACTGATATATCTCTAGTTCCACCTCAATTGATGACATGGCACAAATTGTAGTGGCAATTTAAGTACTTCTTGGTACTTAACGAGCATTTTTTTCTAGCCATTTTAGTATCGTTTGCTTCTTTTTTTGATTTTATTAGCTTAGAGTTAAATTACTGTAAAATAAGTGTTTTATGCACTTTTTAGTGTTTTGACTACCCGCTGGGCCAACTCGATACTCAAGAATGACTAGTAAGCTATTTGAGTGTCTAGGGTTCCATTTTAGGTCAAGAAGCACAAGGGACAATAGCCATGTCGTGACGTAGGGGGTTCGTGTCGCAACACAAAACTTCGAAGCTACCAGTGCTGAAAATCACTCCACGTGGTGACTAGGGTTTCTCCTACGCCACGAAGCGATGAATTTTGAAAGAGTATTTTGATGGTGATGTTGCAACAAGGGCTTTCCCGACGTCATGACGACGTGATGAAAATTGGAAATATTTAGCTGACTTTTGGACAACCATTTAGGGTTATTTTCCCAAATTAAACCCTAATCACTCCAAAGGTATTTTAAACACCTAGCACCCTAATGTTTGCCTATTTAAACAAATTTATAACTTTATTAGGGAGGTTGGACATGACAGAATAGTTTTCTTTAGTTTTCAATTCTAGTTTTCTTTTAATGTTTTTGTAGCCGAAATTCTTTCTGTTCCGATGTGAAGATGATAGCGAGCAAAGATTGCTCTAGAACCACGATTCCAATTATTTATTCATAAGCATTCTATTTATCCTCTTTTCTTTATATTTTAGTTAACCTGGTCAATTAACTTTTGTATGAATATTAGTATAAATTCTTGTGCTTTTTTTTATATTTTGCATAATTCGATTATGAAACTGATTTATTAATTAAGTAATTATTTACTTAAAATTGGGTGTTTATTTAAGAGTACTTATTATATTAGGGAGTGATGCCCCTAGTAGAATATCTAGACAAGTGAGTCCGAGAGGGTGTCCTGTCGAGTATAACTTTTTCCAAGTGGTGAGACAGAAAGGTTATCCGTATGCCTAAGAAGAGACCAAAAAGGTGACTTAGGTGGTAATCCTTAGTGAAGATGAGACCGAAAGGGTATTCTTAACTAATGGTGGTAAATAACTCAGTTGAGGGTAATTAGTGACTTAATTGATAATCAAAGATTTAATCAATCTTAGGTCAGAAATTCGCATCGTTGACACTAGGAATAAGAAATTCCATTAGGTTAATTTAGGTTAAGTAATTTAATTAACATTTTAATTTAGATTCACACTACTAATTCGTAACTCGATTAGATTAGTAACTATTTTTTGTAATTAATTTAATAATAAATTTCTACAATATGTAATTCCTCGGGTACGATCCTCGGAATACTTACCGGTGTTCCGTTGTAACACAAAACTATATTACAATTTGACCTATTCTCTTGCAGATACCGCACTTTAATTATATATTTTATTTATACGATTTTCACTCTAAATTTTTGCAAGTTTAGAGGCGGTCAAGTTGTTGGCAACATTGGCAGGGATTGCGATGGTGAACATTGTTATTAATTTAATTGCTTTGTAAATTAATATTAATCGAAAGACAAACGAGTTAGATAGTGTACTAATTTTTTTATTTATTTTTATTTTCATTGTTTTTAGTTTTTTTTTTTACCTTTTTGTCTAGCAGATTCAATCATCGATGAATCCGATTACATGTGGTTTAATGATGAGAGGACTTTTTAGGATGACAAATGAAACTAGGTAACGGGTTGGTTGAATAGAGCTTCGACAAACCAATTGAGTTATAATGGAGCATACGAAGAGGGACTACAAGATCAATTGGAGATTATGGAGAACCAAAGATTACTCATGATAGAGTTGCTCCAACTAAGAAACGATTCAATAAATCCATTGCAAGAGATTGTGCATGATGTTTCCAACTTTGATCGCGAAGACCATTGTATTGTTGTCAATTGTCCTAAACTAGATTGTAAAAGACAATAAGAGTTGGATGTAATCATGGATAATGAACCTAGGCAAATACATGAGAGACATTTAGCGATATTTGACTATTTAGTTGATTGTCATTGTGGCTAGTATGAGGTGTATTCATGATACGATGATGGGTACATTAACGGGGAATCAAGTTGGTTGAATGGAACCTTGACAAACCAAAGGAGTTATGGTTGAGAGCTTGCCTCATGCAACACAACTCTATTACCTGTCACCGAGAAGTGTTCGGGCATATCAAATATGATGGAGTAAATGATGAAAATGCTCAAACAAATATCCAAAGCGCTTCCTCCATTGGAAGTGGTTGTGCATGATGTTCCTAACTTTAATCATGTGGACCACGAAATTGTCATCAATCATCCTTAAGTCAATGATAACAGTCAGCAAGAGTTTGTAACCGAAGACGAGACAAAATTGAACATGACTGAAGAAATCTCTGATCCAATTGATTTAGTCGTAGATGTAGCAGTAGATATAAAAGTAGAATCCAACACTGACATTGAGCTTCAACCGATTTTGAGTAAAAGTGTAAACAAGCTAACAAACTTTTTGGCCATGGTAGAAGAGATACAAAATGAAGAAGTCGACAAGTTCATATTATTCTCATTCGACAATGAAGTTAAAGCTCGAGTTAGTAAATCCTCACGCAATATAGAAGTGAAAATGCTCGAGGTAATAATACCCCGAAAAAAATTTAGGGTTGGCTCAAATTTTGTGTCAAATGGCTCGTAATATGGATGTCGTGCTGATTGAAGATAAGGAAACATCAATGGCATCAATTGTGCTTGTCTACATATCTCGATGGAAAAACAAACAACGGATCAAATTTTTAAGGACTAGCTGGAAGTTTTTTTACGAGGGCGAAACAGATGTTCCCGAATCTGAAAAAAGACTTCTTATTTAAATTTCTTTAAATTTTAAATTTTAAATTCTCATTTAAGTATTTTTAATTATTTTTTAAAATGTTTCAGTTCAAGTAGTTTACCATATTTTCTATAGGGGTTACTGAGCTCGTGAAGGGGGAAAACCAAAGAATCAAGGAAAAGGAAGTTTCACAAATAGGAAGAGCCGAAAAAACAATGATGTCGTGACGAGAACAATTGTGGCGTCACGACGATCCACCCATATACCAACGTGGCCTCGTAAAGTCACAACAACCCAACCCAACAAGAAGCACAGGTAGATGGTGAAGTCGCAACGAGAATTATCGCGTCGTCCCAACGAGAGGCACCACATCGCAACAAGAGGAAAAGAATGTCGCAACGAGACATAATGTAACGGACTTGGAAGTTGAACCAAAGAGTCGAAGTTGTGATAAGCTGAAATCCCACGTCACGACAAGACAATGATTATTTAAGGGCCTTATCACAATGAGCCCTAGCCCAACCACCCTAAGTAGTCCTTCTCTTCTCCTCCGTCATTTGCCTCTCTTTCCTAACGTCTCAAACAGCCATAATTTTTCAATTTCTCTTGTTCCTAGACAATAATCCTCCTATTTTTAATAGTTTATTACCAAATATTTCCTCCCAAGTGCAGCAAAATTGTCTCCGATGAGAAACCAACGGTGGCCAACAAAGGAGCACAACGATCCGATTGTATCAACAGTGACAAAACTTCGGTGATACTAAAATTTTTCTCTAATTCTTAAATAGTTGCTTAGTCTAGAATTAGACTAGAGAACTCGAACTGAAATCAATTACAAGAACTGTAACTTTTGGTTGTTGGAATAATCTTGTGAACGTCGATCATTACCCCTCATAAACGACCAACGTCTCATAGAATTGAGAAGTGCGATGCTCTCGGTGAATCGAGAAGACAATTTGTCTCTAATGAAGTTGTAACCTGAGCTAGTAATTTTTTGGACAAACCACTAATTCCTGAGCATGGATTTAACTTCTCTACGTAATTATTTCATGACCCGATAATAACTCAGGTCGAGCAGTTACAATGGTCATAATATTGATGGAAACCTCTAAAACTAGCTATTATATTGATTGTGTAGGAATTCTATGTGAATTTCCTGGAGGCAAAAGACAATAAAGTCTTTGTGAAAGGCATTTTCGTAGATGCCTCCTCTGTCTCAATCGAAGCAATTCATAAAACACATAATTATATCCCAAACTTTTACGAAAATTTTTCAAGTTAGTGAGATGGATTACACAGAAATTATAAGCTTTTTAACTGAAAGAAGAGGTACTTGGGTTCAGAGGGCAATGACCAGAGAACCTTTACGATTCTAACAGTCAATTATGACCCTAGAATCTAAAATTTGGATGTACTTCATTAGCGCCAATTTTTTTCTTGCTTAGAGCGACACGAAATTTACTCGTGATCGTGCTCTTCTCTTGTATGCTATTTTGCAACATTAGCAAATAAATGTTGGAGACCAGATCCTCTACAACATGCGACAATGTGCCAGAAGGCACACACGAGGACTTTCATACCCACATCTAATCACAGAGATGTGTAGGAGGGTTAGGGTTGTGATAGATCCCGAGGAATCGACTTTCCCACCAAAAGGTGTTTTAAACGATATTATTTTCAAGCGATTCTATAACCAACATGCAAGTCAAGTGTAAAGGAGGAATGAGCAGGAGGAAGCACATCAGGAGTACTTTAGAGACCACGAGCTCCCAGAACCAATGGAAGAGCCTCAATTCGTACCACCAAGGGTACAATGAACTTAAATGATTCCAGCAAACTCAATGAATAAGGAGATACTCATGCACATGCTTATGTATGTCAAGGGCCAGTCAAGGTGGATGGCATGTTCTAATGAGTTATCAAGCATAAGCACCTTCCAATGACCCTCGTTCTAGACCACTCCGGTAGTGGCTGATCCCTCGATTCCACCACAAACTGGTGGTGCACGATTTAGAACCCAAGAAGGAGGAATCTCTATCCACGACCCACTCGACACCACCTAGCCCACACAAAAAGGACCATCCACATCAAAAGGGAAGGAGACGAGGGTTGCCTCTAACGAGAATGCCAGTAGCATAGACAAGTTCGATGACGACCTTTTTGCCAACTTATGAGGCAATTTTTTATTTTCTCGTTTGATTTTTTAAGAGTTTAAAAAATGATTTTTAGTTATCTGTTTTTAGTTAGATCTTAAGAAAACTTGGATAATTTTTAATTTTCCTATTTAGTTAGATTTTATATTTAATTGTCCAATTAACAAAAAAAATATATGTTTTTTTCTGTGTAGGAAACCCATATTTTTTACAGCACAAATTTTTGGGAGCTAATTCGAGAAGGACGATACGATTCGACATCAATTGCGGCACTAACACGCCAAAATGGGTAATTTGTTCCTTAATTTATTTTTTAGCACATTAGGGACAATGTGCTAAATAAAGTGTAGAGGAGGCAAAGAATTTTAAATTTTTAAAATTTTCATTGTTATTTCTATTAAATTTTTGTAATATTTTTAGTTAAATATTTTTATGTTGTGTCTATGCTTGAGCTTGTAGAAATACAAGTAATTGGCTAGGAACATGTACATAGGTTGTTTGCGTAAACTATAAATTTAGCTTGAGAATAAATGATTTTAGGTTATTTGCATTTAGACTAGTTAGTTCAATTTATTAAACCGTGAATAGGAAAAAGGAGTTAAATG
>CM025250.1:10347124-10358616 GCA_013677275.1 Gossypium schwendimanii
AATTATGGGTTTGTTTATTTATTCCTAACACATCATAACAGATTGAAATTTGACAATTTAACTTTTTTCCGATTATTTGACTTCAAATTTTTAGCTTCTTCGTAGTTATTTTATTGATTTTATTATTTTTTTTAACAATTGCTATATGCATATTTCCTTTTCAATAAATTTATGCTGTTTGCTGCATTTGTTTTCAGATCTAAGTTCTAACATGCTTCTTTCATTCACTTTATTTATTCATATACTGTGGTTCTACATTTAGATTTATTGTGTTTCTTTTTAAATGTTTTCTCCCTCTTCCACTGAATTTTCTTTTGTTGTTTGTGGTAAATAGGGAGTTATGAAGGCAATAAATGTTAACAAACTGATCTTTTCTGGGTGTAGAGTAAAAATCTGGATTGCAGATTGGTTTGCATAGCTAAACAATAAAATGGGTGGTGACTTGAAGAAAATCAAATTAGTTGGACAGTATTTGATTAAACTCTGGAAGGCAGTTGGCATCGACCTGAATGAAAAGGTTGAATTCTTATAGTCTTCAGATGAAATTAACTCCAGGGCATCAGAGTATTGGCCACTTGTGATGGATATAGCTCGCAGAAACAAGCTGCCCAGGATAATGAGGTGTGGGGCTAATAAGATCTTTTTACTTTGTTTTATTAATATTTGTAGTAATTCTTTTGTTGACTCCGAATACAAAATGTGTTTTTCTAGGTGTTGTCAAATTATGGGTCGTAGTAAGCAAGATGAGTTGTCAACTGCCCAAATTCTTGACCCATGAAAAAATCCAGAGGTAACAGAGGTCATGGAAACTTTACAATTATTTTATGATGATGTAGACAAAATAGTTAAAATTTTGTCTACATTGGCAAGTAAGAAAAAAGATAGTTTGATGCAGTGCTTAAGGGAAAATGCTGATGTCTTTGCTTGGTCAGCTATGGATATGCCAGGAGTGGACCCTCAAGTGATTGTTTATAGGTTGAATGTCTTACCCGAAGTTAAGCTAGTGAAACAAAAGAGAAGAAGATTTGCTCCACAAGTTGTTGAAGCTGTGGGACAGGAGGTTGGAAAGTTGTTATCGGTGGGGTTTATTAGGGAGGTTGAGTATCCTGACTGGGTTTCAAAAGTTGTAATGGTGAAGAAGGCCAACAGTAAGTGGAGAATGTGCATCGGCTTCATCAATCTTAACAAGGCTTGCCTTAAGGATAGCTTTCCCCTACCTTTAATTGATAGGTTGGTCGATACGTCCTTGGGCAATAAATTCATGAGTTTTATGGAAGCTTTCTCTGGATATAATCAAATTGCCATGGCTCTGTAAGATTAGGAGAAGACAACTTTTATTACTAAGGAAGGGTTATTCTACTACCGAGTTATGCCTATTGGTTGAAAAATGTAGGCACGACCTACCAAAGGCTGGTGAACAAAATTTTCAGAGAGCAGATTGGGCGAAGTGTTGAGGTTTATGTTAATGATATGCTAGTGAAGGGTTATACTCTCAATGAGCATATGTAGAATTTGACTGAAGCGTTTTCTGCGTTGCAAGCTTATAACATTAGATTAAATCCGGACAAATGTGCTTTCGGTGTCAAAGCTGGTAAATTTTTAGGTTTCATGATCTTAGAAAGAGGAATTGAGGCAAGCCTAAAAAATATTCATGTCATCCTTGATATGCCTCCTCGGAAGATGGTAAAGGATGTGCAACGTTTGACAGAAAGACTGGTCGTATTTAATAGGTTTGTCTCACAAATGGTAGATAAATGTTTACTTTTCTTTAAAGCCTTGCGCACTTATTTTTTGTGGACCGAAGAGTGCCAAGTGGCCTTTGAAAATCTCAAGTCGTACCTCACGTCCCCACCGCTCTTAATGTCGTTGTGAGTGGGAGAAACCCTTTACTTATATTTGGCTACCTCAGAGGAAACAGTTGCACTGTCTTGGTTAGAGCAGATGTTTGCCAGTTCCTAGTGTACTACATTAGTAAGGTGCTGCAGAATGTCGAGCTAAGGTATTCAAAAATTGAAAAGCTTATTTTTTCTTTGGTTGTTGTAGTTCACAAGTTGCATCCTTACTTCCAAGCTCATCCTATTTTTGTCATGACAAATCAGCCCATAAAAGATATATTATCCAAAGTTGACACATCAAGAAGGATGATGAAATGGAGTATCTTGTTAGCTGAGTTTAGTGTGGAGTACGCACCGAGAATGACAATAAAATGAGTAAATACTAGTTGATTTTATAGTTGAATGTTCTTTTGAGAAGCCTATTAATCCAACAGTTAATTCACCTCAAGAGGATATAAATCGATTGATAACTCAAAAAGATGGTTAGTCTATATTGATGGTTCTACAATAAAGACAGAATCATGAGTAGGGATACTCTAAGTTGATCCTAGTGAGAATGAGTGACAGTATGGGCTATCTTTCGATTTTCAAACATCCAATAATACAATGGAATATGAAGCTCTAATAGCAGGATTACAATTAACTCGTCAACTTGAGGCGAGGGACCTTGTTGTGCATACAGACTCCCAATTAGTGGCAAAATAGATGAGTGGTGAATATGAGGTGAGGGAGTCAGTTTGAAGAAGTATGATTCAATTGTAGCCTAATTGCTTGTAAGATTCAACAAAATATAGGTGAAACAGCTCTCAAGGAAGGATAACACGCATGCAGATGCTTTATCTAAGTTGGTGTCTTCGGTTGTTATTGAACAAAGAGGGAAAATTTTGCTGGAATATAGAGACACCCCAAGTTACAACATCCCCCAAAATTTTAGCTTGGATCAAGAGGAGACGTGGATGACTCCAATAATTTGTATGTTACAGGGAGAGAAAAGTCATATAGACAAGAAAGAGCTCCCAAAGTTATAGCACAAAGCTACAAATGTTATTATTACGCATTATGCATACTCAAAATAGCTACAAATTGGTGAATTAAATGGTTAAGTAAATGAAAGTTAGTTATCCAATTATTCAATTATATAATTAATTAACACAATTTATTTCGTTATACAACTGTTAGGTATACCCTTCTAGAATGCGTACTGTATAGAAAAAGGGTATTCACATCCGTTGTTGTGATGCCTAGCACCTTTTGAGGTTGACTATGTGATGCGAGAAATTCATGAGGGCATCTGTGGCAACCATTTCGGTGGAAGGTTACTAGCATAGAAATTTTTCAGACAAGGGTATTATTGGCCGACAATACAAAAGGATGCTCACCATTTGGTTCGAATTTGTGACTCTTGCAAGAGGTATGCTTAAGTGCAACGGCAACCAGCAAAGCCATTACAAATTATGTTGAGTCTTTAGTCGTTTGCAACTTGGGGAATTGATGTCATCGATCCATTCCCAGTAGCTATAGCTCAAAAGAAGTTCATAGTGGTGGCTATAGACTATTTCACTAAGTGGATCGAAGCTGAAGCTCTGGCGACCATTACAGAGGGACAAATGGAATCTTTCTTTTGGAAATCAATCATATGTAGGTCTGGCATACCACACTTTGTTCATAATAGATAATGGCACATATTTTCAGGGAAAATTCAAGAATTTTTCCAAGGACTTATATATTGCCTTAGCTCAGAGTTCTATCAAAACGCCACAAATAAATGATCAGGTCGAGGTAATGAACAAAAAGATTTTAACAGCCTTGAAAAAGAAGGTAGACAATGCCAAGGGTTCTTGGTTGGAGGAACTGCAAGGAATTATGTGGGCTCTACAAACTTCACCTCAAAAACAACAAGGGAGACTGCATTCTCTTTTGTTAATGGTACAGAAGTAGTAATTCCTATTGAGATTGACATGCGATTGCATAGAACGATAAATTTTGATGAAGATGCCAACCAAGAGGCTTTAAGACTTATCCTCAATCTTATTAATGAAGTCAGAGAAACAGCGGAGGTTAAGAATGAAGCACGTGCTTAACAGGTGGCTCAGTACTACAATTTTAGAGTTAAGGATAAATTTTCACCCCTTAATGAATAATGTCATTTACAAATATCTGTACTTAAGTTATTTGTTTGTCAACACAGCTCGTGGACCTAGGCTCCCAACTAATTTTGAAAGGTTAGCTGAGCTATGCTCACAACCTTCATTTATTTGAGTTAGCTGTCATCCAGAATACACAAGCATATAATCCCTTGTTCTTCATAAATACCTGGGTATATGCATAATTTCTTGCCAGTGTCATGGTCTTGGATTCGCCTGATATCGAGTCAGCAACCTCACTAACAAATAAATATCTGGATGTGTCCATAACATAGCATACATGAGACTTCCTACTGCCAAAACATAAGGAACCTTTATCATGTTTTCTCTTTCTTCCGCTATCTTAGGATAGTCTTTAACAAAAAGCTGAAATCTTGATATAGAAGGTTGATTTCCCTTCTTCAAATCGATCATTGCATAAAATTCCAATATCTTGTCTATATATGAAGATTGTGATAATTCTATCACTTTGTTCTTTTTATCCTTTAGGAATTGAATTCTGAGAAGAAAATTAGCTTCTCCCAAGTCCTTCATACTAAACTGTTGGGTTAACCATAATTTAATTGATGATAATGTCCATAAATCATTCCCAATGAGAACGAGAAAGACCATCTTTCCATCCCCAATACGTTTATAAAGTTCATCTACATTTTGTTCAAATCCAAAAGTCTTAATCACTTGATCAAATCTTTGATTCCATGAGCAGGATGCTTGCTTAAGTCTATAGACGGATTTAAGTAGTTTGCAAACTTTATACTCATTTTTTAGTTATATATATGGTGGGTTGCATCATATAGATGCTCTCTTCAAGATAGTCATTCAAGAATGCTGGCTTGACATCCATTTGCCATATCTCATAATCGAGAGCCACCGCAATAGATAATGATATACGGGTTGACTTGAGCATGACAATCAAATAGAATGTTTTATTGTAATAAATACCTTTTTTTTGAGTATAACCTTTTGCTACAAGTCTGGCCTTGTAAGTTTCCACTTTTTTCTGCATTTCTTTTCTTATTGTACATTCATTTACACCCTATGAGTTTTACCCCTTTCGGTAAGTCTAAAAGTTCTCACAGTTAGTTGGAATCCATAGAATCCATTTCAACTTTCATAGATATTTCCCAAAGCTTGGAACCAATAGTCTGCACTAGTTCACCATATGTGAGTGGATCATCAACTTCCTCTGTAGTAGACTCAGTGTTTAGAACACTTCTACCAGATTGGAAGAACTTAGGCCTGCGAGAGACCCTCCCATTGCAACAAAAGCACCCTATGTTGCTTATCGTTTTAAGGTCTACTATTAGTAGTTGGTTTTGGAACCATTTTCATAGGGATTTTTGTATTTCTTGAAAGTTTCTCGAGTACTTCTTTACTTCGAGGTGTGAAGTCATTCATATAACTTTCCTCAATGAAAGTAACATGAGTTGACAATATCACAATTTTCTCTTTCAGGTTATAAAACAAACCACCATTCTTTTTGGATATCCAAAAAAATGCACAATTTTGTCCATGAATCCAACTTTCTCGCATCTTTGTCCAATACGTGGGCCGTGTTGGATTTGGTGCCCTAAGTGTAGTATTTTCGTCTATGTACACTTGTAATTTTCTCTAAAAAATTTATTAATAAAATAATTCATGGATTAAATTAATATACTTTGTATAATGTCATCATGTGGTTTTTTCATGCAAAGAAAAATAGAAGTAAATATTGGCTCACTAATTGTCTAATGTTTAAACTAATACTAAACAATATTACGTGGTTTAATCGTAATGCAAAAACACAAATTATATTAGTAGATGAACCTAAATATATCCTTAGTCTAATCAGAAATAAGAAAACTAATTGAAAGACTAATATGTCGTCTATCAAGTCCAATTGGGGAGATGCATTGTCTTGGGCATCAGAGCGGGTGACTCCTAGAAGATAAAGACATAGATGTGACTGATTAGACTGACAGTTCATTGGACTGAACCTAAGAAGAATCAATAGTAAATCTGTTTATGGATTTATTCACTTTTAATGTTCATTGTGTGACATACCTAAATCCTTGAGTGGACAACGGACTAAGTATGCATGACTCGTATACTTTGATGTAAGTACAAAACTGAGTTCAAATAGATAAGGAACTGAAAGTTGGTACGTTGGGTATACAACTTTTGTAGTATGTAATGTCATTCAAAATAATGGAATTCATAGCCCGACACATGGGTAAATGATATCCTTTCATTGACATTACATGGTTGATGAAAAGTAAATGTGACCAAGGGTTGTTCGTCTTTGTGATGAATTAATTAATTACTATTTGATAGTAATGGACTTTTCATGAAGGAAGATGTAATGGTTACCATGAGATAAAATAAGATCATATTGGGAGAACAGATTTATCCCAAAGAGATTAAGGATATTTTATGAGGGTAACACACTTATGACAAGGTCATTGGACTAGCACTGATCGAGTTGCTTTCGTAAAGGTATGTCGTTGGGGAGAGCTCAGTTATGATGCTATAATGGAATGACTTCGTGACTAAATGAGTTTATAATCAAAAGGTGAAAAATCTAGAACTTAATTATAAATCATTTGAGCCCTAATCACGTATGTCCAATTGGTCCCTCCACTAGCTTATTGAAATAAAAAATGAATTGCATGTTGAATAAAATGAACAAAAATGGATAGAAATGGGAAACGTTTGAAAATAAATTTTTTTACCAAAATGAAATTGAAAATGACCTAGAAATAAATTTATGGTTTTCGAATTAAATGAAGTTCGAAAATGGAAATAAATCATTTGGTCATAATGAATCTATTGAATGTAGAAATATGAAATATATTTTTAGATTCTTTTTCGATAAAGTCGTAATGATATTAACGAAATTAGAATTGGGTTGAGAAAATTATTTAATTGGGAAATTAACTTAAGATGTTATTTTGAGAAATAGAAAAAAAAATCAGGTTGGATTGAATTATAAAGTACTGGGTTAAAAGTCTAGAAAGTAGTTCTAATTGGACCTGATATGGGAGAGGCCCAAAAAGCCTGTAATGTTAAAAAAAGAGATGACAAACCCTAGTATTATTAACTAGGGTTGTCGCCCCATATACTTCTAGTTAGCGTATGAATTCATTTTTTCTATTTGAAATAGACTTCCACAATTCAACAAGGGTTTTATTTCTACTCCCTATAAATATATGACACATGTAGGGCTAAATACAAAACTTTAACATATTGTTACTCAGCTAAAAAATAGTGAAAGTTTATTCTATAAGTACTAAATCTATTTTTTGGAATAACAATTTTGCTGGTACTATTGAAAAGAGATTTTGCTTTCACACTAGAAGTAAAGAAAACTATTTCTGGTTCTGTGTTTGATTTGAATCATTCAAGCCCACACTTGAAGAAGTTAGTGGTACGAGAATAGCAAAGAAGATCATTTGGTTGAAAGCTAGGAACGACAAGGATCCGTCTAGCCGAAACACAAGTACGATTTTAGTAAAGTGTTTTTGATATAAATATCATAAACCGGTTCGAATTTTAAAATTTTTATTTTTCGCTGTGCTAGAAATCTGTTTTCGAACTGGATTTTTTCCAACAATTGGTATGATAGCATCAGGTTGTGCTATGTTTACAGTATAAACTGAAACAAAATTTCTCCCTCTTCTTCATGTATGATTAATTTTGATAATATGTGACATTCATGTAATTGTATGCATGTCTAGGAGAATGTATGTAAATGAATGTATGGCATTATTTTATTATTATGTATGATAAAGTAATTTTTCCAAGTTATGATTCCTAGAAAATTAAATGTAATTTATTATTTTCTCGGGCATCTAGATTGTAGACTATCATTTCCACGTAG
The DNA here is from genome assembly GCA_013677275.1 of Gossypium schwendimanii. Classification (NCBI taxonomy): domain Eukaryota; kingdom Viridiplantae; phylum Streptophyta; class Magnoliopsida; order Malvales; family Malvaceae; genus Gossypium; species Gossypium schwendimanii. The sequence continues at coordinate 10,354,963 of CM025250.1, forward strand.
GGTTTAATTTTATTTTAGAATAAATGCGTGTCGAACACGAACATAGGAATTTTGTAACATTTTTTCGATGGAACCCAAAAAATCGAGACACATCGAGGTTGATTGAGGCAATACAAACCTGACCCATCCAAACTTGCAAGTTATCGATAGTGGTTTGGAGCAAAAGGCTATCGATGGTTCAAATGTGATGATCTACAGTAAGGGCTAGTGACAGAGGTCGACGACAGTCTGATGATGATTTGAGATAGTCCGATGGTGGTCGGCAACACAAAAATGGCGGCAAAAAGATGGCGATGACGGAAACGTGAACCGATTTCATAGTAGAAGTTGGTGGTGGCAACACTGAAGACCCAAAGTATGCTTTGGGGTGAATTTTGTAATTTTTTATTTTTCTAGGATGGAATCATGGAAACTTTGGTTGGTTAGGGAGTTGGAAGATTGAGTTTGGAAAACGCAAAGGAAAATAAGTTTAAGGGAAAACTAGAGATTTAATGTTTTTTCCAAAATAAGAACTTGGTTGTATTATCTAAAGTAATAAACACTTAATCAAAATTCGTGCCTTTTTGATTTGTCTAGGACTAATGCTTCGATCAAGTGGTCTTCTCCGCTATCCTCAAGCTCTCGTCTACTAGGTGTGGGCTCGATTTCTAACCTCCCCACCCGGTCTAGATGTTAGGCTCGAATCTAGTAGATTATATCAACCACCGAGATGACCTAGTACGATAAGAGTTTTATAAAACAAACATATTAAAAAATTTGTTTATTTTAGATGAAACTTATTTAATAACCGAATTGTTTGTGGCTCATAATTTATTTATAATCTACTCGTTTAGAAAAAAAACTCATTTTTCAACAACGCAAAAAAAAGTGATAATATTTTATTTTTAATGTAAACCATGTTTCATGCATTATGAAATAAACGAAAAACTCATGTATTAGTAGCCTAAAAGAAAATACCATGCATGCCTTAAATAAACTCGAAACTAAGACCTGTGCCACAATTTAAATAAGAAATTATAGTTCTCAAATAATAGGAATTATAAATAATAATAGGTAAATATAAAAATATTAATAAAACTTTAATCTGAGTTGAGCCCTTCGATTTGCCGATTTCGCTTCCTAACTTGATGGGTTATCTGTAAAGATGTAAAGTAAAGGGGAGTTAGCTGTGAAGCTTAGTGTGAGTTCATTCACAAGAAAACCAAAACAAAATCATAGGCAAAACACATGGGTTAGAAATTCTAATAGTAATCACAATCATAAAGCACTTTAGGTTAATAACTTATCATACCCTCACTTCACTACACTATTTTAGAAAACACAGCTTGAAATACACATGCTAATGTATGGTAATTCAAGTTCAATTTGTCAAAAAGGTCCTACCCAACTCTGCTACACACCTCACTTATGAGTTCCCTAGAATTCATCTACCTTATCACTCTGTGTTGTGGATGAACCACCACTAATTTTCAAATAAACTGCCACTTGTTGTGGATACACAACGTAATTACAGATAAAGCTGCCATTGGATTTATAAAAACTGTGGGTAAACCACCAATATTTTTAGACAAAAGCATTTGCATACAAGCTACCACTTGGTTCAAGATCGAACCATATATTTGCAATTACTGCCATTTGTTTTGAGTGCACAACAAGTTTGTAGATTAAAGAACTACCACTTGGTTTGCTGATTATTAAATTTCCACTCTTCCTCCATACAAACGATCCTGCCAAATGCAATGCAATATGACATACTTTATAACATAATAACACAGAAATCCGTAGGCATATTTAACACTTATTCCATTCAATACTGGCAATAACATGTTTATCATGTATTCAATGGGGCGATAACAATAATAACACTCACAATTTATCAATAACACTTTAACAGTAGGGATGATTAATATCACTTGTTTATTCATATCATCGTAATGATTCAACTAAACAATATCATTAAGCACATTATAGCAGTAGCAATTTAGGCATATAAATCATAGATTTCCTTATAAACACTAATTCAAGGATCAATTAAGTGCACTAAAACTTCTAGGAACAATTCATGGACCAGTCAAGGATTAAATTGAACATAACATAAATTTCTGGGTAAAATTGTAAATTTTGTAAAATAAGGGTCACATTAGCGTGTAACAAGCTATGGCTATGTGGAAATTGCAAAATTAACCTACAGGGGAGACACGACTGTGTGGCAGGCTATGTAGAAGGGTCTAGGTTGTGTGGTTCACAAACTACACTAGGGTTTCTAGGGCACATGGTCATGTGGTCCACCTGTGTGGTAGACCTTGTGATCCTATACCTAGTCATGGTTTGCCCGATTCACTTGTAAAATAACACAGACATGTTATCAGGGTATTCGATCGACGTTTCTCACATTCAAATCTGATCCGGGGTACCTAAATTGGGTCCTTCAAACGAAAATTATAAAGGAGTTAGCATTTGATTTCAAAGATTTATCAAGATTTATCAATTTTAATGAAATATTTGTCAAGAACTGTGAAACATTGTCTAATTGATTTGAAAGATTAATATCGGATAAAACTTCTACGAAATTTAGGGTTTAAACTTTAGAACGAGATGTGCTTATAGAACTTGATGGTATTACGAAGGCTATCAATAAGGAATTCAACAAATGATAGGGAATCAATTTATCGGGGATTGATTTGATATCGAAAGCAAAAATAATTTCAACAATGGAGAGAAAAATTGATGCAAAAAAGATGATGGAAAAGAAATATTTAAAGAAATAAGGAGAGAGAAGATAAATTCTAATCGGAATGGAAAAAGAAACACAATCCTAGTGTAATTAGGGGAAAAGAGACTAAATAGCTAGGGTTTTCAAACTTTTGAGGGGTTGTATGGTAATTTCCCCTATTTTTCCCAAATAGAATTAAAACTGGTCTTGTAAGGGGAAAGAGTAGATGCTTAACCTTTGGGTTGCTGCGTATTTCTTGATAAGTTTCTACTGCAAATAATATTTATTCTAGTGTGATTTTTCATCCTAGTTTGCTGAAAATAAAAAGCAAAGAAATGGGAGAGTAGTTTGAACCTTGGATCTTTAAGGAGTGCACTAACTACTTAACCATCAAGCCTAACCATTTTCTTAGTTAATTATTTCAATTAACCCCCTATTTTTTCGAATCAGAAATTTTTTTCACAAAATTATCAGTGGGACAATTTCATAATTTCTCTAAAATTCTGGGGTCAAGTTGTAAATAACAAAAAATCTCTAAAATTGTTTTGTAATAATTTCTTCAGAGATTTTTCTCTCTACAACTTTTCTTTAATTCAAGTTTGCGAGAATAATGTCCCAATCTCTCTTTATATAAGGAGAGTTTAGAGAGAGTTCAACTAGGATTGAAATTGCTCATATTAATATTAAATTAATAAAATATAATCAAGATAAATATTACATTAAATTTAATATTAAATTTATTAAAGTAATATTATTTTTGGAAAAGTTAATTTGAAATTAAGTTACCTGGGAAAGCCTACTATGAGTATGATTTTTCCATTGCTCTACCGTGGAAGAACCATCAGCGTTGACCATCAGTCGGTTGCCAGATCCCCACTGTCGTAATCGTCATGCTTGGTGGTGCCATCGTCAATGCAACTTCCCCCCGACACCTTGAACCT
>CM025250.1:10363997-10379563 GCA_013677275.1 Gossypium schwendimanii
TGATTTTCTTGATTCTTGAAATCGCTCCAAACAACAAGATTGGGCCAAGATTCGGTTTCTTGATTTTCTAGGAAACAAGAAAGTGAAGCTTGATTTTCTCATTCTATCGTGTACGCATTTAAGGCCTTGCTAACAAATTCCTGAATGGTCCCATTTAGTTTGGAGTGCATTTGTTGGGCCTTTGACCTAGTTATTGGGCCTTGTGGTAATTTGAGCCCATCACGTTCTTGAGCTTGGGTTGGGCCTTTTGACTCGTATCATTCCCCCTTCCTCAAAAAGATTTGTCCTCGAATCTGAAAAATCAAATGGGGACAAGTCAGCTACGTTAAAAGTAGAACTCACATTGTACTCTCCAGGTAGATCGATCTTGTAGGCATTATCGTTGATCCGCTCGTATACTTGGAAAGGCCCATCGCCCCTTGGGTCCAACTTGGACTTTCTTTTTGTAGGAAATCGTTCTTTCTTCATATGGACCCAAACCCAATCTTCGGGTTCTAGGATAACCCGTTTGTGCCCCTTGTTTGCTTTGTTCGTGTTGGCATCATTTGTTTTGGCTATTCATTGCCTAGCATTCTCATGTAAGGATTTCACCAACTCAGCTTTTTGTTTGCCATCTAAATTACAATGTGTTTTAAAGTATTGAATTGGTTAATTGAATGAAAAATATTATATTTAGATTAAGAAACAGATCAGTTTGTTGATAATCGCGGGAAAGAAAAAGTAGCAGTCGTCATTGAAGTGTTCATAGCTATTGTGGTCAGGTATGTTCGTAACTTGGTTAAATTAATTAGTTGTTGCTTTTGTGATATAATATCTATCTATAAGTGTTGTGATTGAGATAATTTACTTGATAATGGTAAAGGATGAAATCAACTAAGTTGTAATGCTAATTAAATTAAAGGTTATGTTTGAAAATGGGAAACTACATGGATGAATTCTTGGGATGAAATAATGTATATACGACTAAATGATATAGATATGAAACACAACCCGTATGAACCTCTTGAAAGCTTAGGAAATAAATGATATGTCATTAGGGTTATTACAGTTTCGGTTACTGGTCTTGGATGTCTTATCGATGGTTGTGGTCCTACATTTGTTGTGGATTCTCCACAACTCTTTTGAGCAAGACCATGTCACAACTAGTGTGAGCATTTAAAGTTACAGTTACAGTCACATTTTGTGAGTGTATGGCTCCCGCGTATCTGACGTTATTTCATTTGGTTCATTGAGTGTTAAATGTATAAAATGAAATGAGTATATAAAACAGTTATATGGAATGAGACATTGAATGGAGAAATTGATATAAATTATTGAAACAAAATGTGATTTACAAAATGATTATGTGTTAAATGTGTAATGTAAATTTTTTATATGAAATGGTTATTCGAAATGAATATATGAAATGGTTATATGAATTGGTTATATGGAAATATATATATACTGAATGATTATATGAATCAGTTATATGGAAATAATTATATAAAGTGTTTATACGAAATGTTTATATGGATAGATATGTAAAAAGGGACATTTGAAATGAACACTTGAAATGGAAATGTGAAATGTTAAATGAATAGATGTTGAATGATGGTACATCTAATGTGTTTACTTGTATATGTTTTATAACATGATAAGATTATAAGTTTCGTATATGTGAACTCACTAACCTTGTGAGACTTGTGATATGTACAGGTTAATTATGAACTCATGACCTTGCTTACGAATTTAATTACAAATTGTTTAAGTTGCAACTTTTACAGTAAGTTAAAGTTTAATTTTAATACGAACTTACTAAGAATCAATTTGATTACATCCCTTGTGTTTGATTTCTTGTAGATCATTGAAAGTTTATGCCGGTTGGAAGTTCAAGTCAGAGCTCACATTACCCATTCAATAACTCGGTATAAATTGTGATTATTTTGATTTAGGTTATAAGTGACATGTACTTGGAGTTTAAGTTCACTTGTTATTAGACATGTTGGTTCATGCTTTGCTATGTGATGTTGTGGTTGATTTTATTCGGAACTTCTAGTTTTTTTTTTACCATATGTATATAAGTGGTATGATTCATGCCTTTGTAAGTTTGGTTTTGATTCTGGTTTACGATTATGAAATGCTTGATAGATACGTGTTTTGTGATTTGGGAAATGATGCATGTGAATTGGATTTTAAATGTTTGAATTGTGGTACCAATGAGAGTATATTGATTAGAGACTTAGGTTGAATGTGAATTGGCATAAATTTGGCATGTTATGATGTGTTTTGAATAGGTATAATTAGATGGAAATGGTATGGTTTGGAACCTAAGATATGGATGTTGAAATAGCTTGGTTTTAAAGTCATTTTAGGTATACATGACCAATGACACAGTCTATCACGTAGTCATGTATCACACAGGGCCTCCCTACACGGCCGTGTGTCTTATTGATTTTTAGGTGCAGGATTTTTTTCACACGGGTTCAGTTTATTACACGGCCTAGAGACACAATTGTATGACCTTCTTTTAAATTTTACTCAGTCTGTGGACACAGGCATGTGGAATAGACACACGGCCTTGTTTGAGGCCACGCGAGCTGGTCTCTTTCACACAGCCGTGTGACCCCTTTTTTCAGTTTTCCCATATTTTGTTTTGTTTCAGATTAGTCCATGTTTGTATCTAAATTTATTTTAAGGTATTGTAGGCTCGATTTAAGTTCTGTTTTCACATAGATGCTGTGATTAATAATTGAAAAATGGTTTATGATATTTAATTTTATTTTTGAACTATTTTAAGATATTATCGAACTTATTTATTGTCATATTATTGATTTGTGATGATGAAATTGAACTCTAAACTATTTTGATTTATTATTAGACTTGTTAATCGTCATAGCATCTCGTAACCTTAATCCAGCAACAAAGATGGGTTAGAGGTGCTACATTTAGTTGTATCAGAACTACGGTTTATTTGATTCTCGGGCTGAATGTAGCATGTATTGAGTCTAGAAATACATGCCATCTTATAACCTGTGATAGTGTGATGTCTCTTGACTTGACTTGATTATGTTTTTTATATAGATAAAAGATGTCATTTGAATCAAACTAAACTAATTCCGATAAAGTAGAGAGTAATGTTAAAGCCTCAATGCATGCGGTTGCTCATAGTGCATTCATTTCTGAGGGCTAAGAAAGTAAGGCCCGTAGAGCTTTCTTCAATATGATGTCAGAATAGTTTACCGACTTTATGAGAGTCAATTCCACTGCTCAACAACCTTAACCCTATCATCCTCAAAGCTCTATACAATAGAGTATTTACAAGTTTTCTATTGATAAAGTTTGAAAATATGGAGTTGAAGAGTTTAAAGGTAATGTGGGTGATGATTCGGCCAGAGCTGAGTACTGGTTAGAAAACACACAGAGAGTTATGGATGAAATGTTGTGCTCTTCTGAAGATTTATTTGAGGTGTGCCGTGTTATTGTTAAAAAAGGGCTTTTCATTGGTGGTTGATTTTAATTACTGTGGTACTAGAAGAATGGGTTAACTGAGATTTCTTCTGAATTGAATTATGAGAGAAAAATATGTTAGCAAATGATATTTAGACAAGAAGAAAAAGGAATCCCTTGAGTGGAAGCAAGGAAACATATCAGCTACAGAATACAAGCGAGAGTTTGTACAACTCAGTAAATATGCTCATAAACTTGTGTAGACTAAAGAGGAATTGTGTATTCGTTTCGAAGATGGATTAGATAATGAGATTAAAATGTTTGTTAGTGAAATGAAATTGCGCGAGTTTGCAATTTTATTTGATCGAGCTCTGAAAATGGAAGAAATTTGTTATCACAAGAAATAGAGCATGATAAGAGTTCAAGACTTTAATAAATGAAATGTATTCAAAATGTTTTCGACTTCCATACCAAAGAAATATGAAAGAATCGAGTAGCCATTTTCAGTGCCATCATGGTTTTCTGAAAGAGATAGAATGAACCAGAGTAATGTGATACCACCGATGACTTTAGTAGCCAGTGTGGGTACTATTAGAAATGTAAATAGATTTGAATGTAGCATCTGTAGATGGAATCATATTGGAATATTTAGATTGAAAGACTGGTCATTTTTTGTTTGTAAATCTCTAGATCATTATAAGAAAGACTTTTGAATTGAGCTAATTTGAAGAAAGATCAGGATGCAAAACCTATTGTTACTTCCTCGAAAGGTAGACGACCAAAAAATGTTGGCACAACTAGAGCCAGTAGAAGCGGAACAAAAGACATAGCGGTTTGATCTAAAGCTTGAGCTTCTGTTAGAGTTTATGCAATTCGAGCACACGAAGAGGCCTCAACTCTTGATGTTTTTGTTGGTACCTTTTATATCTTTGAAGTTATAGTATATGCATTAATTAACCCTGGGTTGACACATTTTTATATGCACTACATTAGGAATAGAAAAAAGTGTACCAATTGAGTCGACTGACTGCGTTGTCAAATTAATGAACCTTTAAGCCAAAGTGTCATAGTTGTTTTAGTTTGCCAATAGTGTCCACAAAAAAATTCAGGGCTAATAATTTTTTGATGTTACTGCTTTTTAATGAGTCCGATGTTATCCTAGGAATAGATTAGCTGATAGTGCACGATGCTATAGTGAATTGTAGACAGAAACAAATTGATTTGAGATGCCAGAACAGTGAATTGATTTATGTTAAATCTCCCAAATCTAATTGTATTGCAAATATGATTTCGGGATTCTCCACACAAAAATTGATCCCAATATGCTATAATACATTTTTAGCTCACAATTTTTGAATTCTAGAGTATCTGAAATGAAAGTTTATCAGTTACTGACAGTTCGCGAGTTTCCAGATATTTTTCCTGAAAAATTGTCGGGTTTACTGCCAGAATAAGAAGTCGAGTTTGCTATTAAATTAGTGTTAGGGACTACTCTGATTTTGATTGCTCCATACAGAATGTCACCAATAGAATTAAAAGAACTAAAAACTCAATTGCAAGAATTAATTAATAGAGGTTGATGAGATTTTGTATAGATTTTCAGAAGTCAAATAAAGTCACAATAAAGAATAAATATCTATTGCCTCGTATTAATGATTTATTCGACCAGTTGAAAGGCTACAATTTTTTAAAAATTGATCTTAGATTTGGTTACTATCAGTTGCGAGTTAAAGATGTTAATATGCCTAAAATAGTATTTAGAACTCGTTATAGACACTACAAGTTTCTAGTTATGCCATTTATATTAACTAATGTCCCTACAACATTTATGAATTTGATGAATCGGGTTTTTCAGCCACATCTCGACCGGTTCAATATTGTTTTTATTGATGATTTATTGATCTGTTATAAAAACTGATTCAAATCGTGTTCATCATTTGAAATTTTTATTACAGATTATTTATTAAGAATTTCTTGATAATTTTATTTCCGACGATGAAGCTATTTTAGGAACGTTAAACTTGTTTGATGAGATAAGTGCCAATAGAGTTTTAATCAGTTGAGAACTTTATTTATAGAAGCTCCGATACTGATTTAGCCTAAATCGAAGAAAGAATTCATTGTTTACAGTAATGTTTCACTTAGATGACCTTGAATCATGTTGGGTTGATTATTACAAAGTAGAGAGTTAAGCCATTAATTCTTCAGAGAAATTTGTGAGATGTAAAGAAAGGATTCGAATTTGTTAACTAAATGGGAGCATATTCAGAATGATCAGGTCACTAATTTCATTATGCATTGTGATAGTAGTCTATATTTTCAAGATCAAATATGTATCCTGAACAATTAGAAGATTATAAAAAACATCTTACACGAGGTTCATAGCAACATTTATTTGATTTAAACCAAATAGCCGCAAAATGTGTAATGACTTGAGATAGAGTTACTGCTGGTTGGAAAATGAAACATGAAATTTCAGAGTTTGTATTCGAGATTCACATCTAGACTCCGGAGAAAACTTCACAAAGCTATGGCACAAATAGACGAACAATCAAAACGGATAATTCAGATTCAAGAGAACATGTTACAATGTTGTATCATTGAGTTCAATTGTGCGAGAACAAACTAGTTGGGATAGATTTGAATTGGAAAAATTAAAGAGTTTATGAGAACATAGTAATCAAAACTATTATCAGGTGAGAAATTTCGAGGACGAAATTTTCTAAAGGGGAGAGTTGTAATAGCCCATTTTTCAGTGGTTTCGTAAATAGAGGTTTCGGGACCATAAATTCGATGAGTGAGTTTGTAAATATTATTATTTAATATTTACGAGTCAAATATAATATTATATTGAATTTTGATTTGATAATTTTTAGTAAGTGCGTGAAAATTTAAGTAAAATTGGTTTGTCCCTAAAGTCAAGTGATATTGGAAAATCAGGTTTTGGGACCTCGTTTCAATAAAAAGAGCCCGTAAATATTTTATAAAAATATTTATAGAGCTACTATATAGGTATGTTGAAGTTCAATCCAGAAATTTTAGTCATTTGATAATTAATTAAAGGAAAATGACTAAATAGTAAAAGTCATAAAACTTAATCACTATTGAATTTTATTAATTAAAAGGCATATATATAGTTAAAGTGGGAGGATTAATATGGTAATTTGACCATAATTTAGCATGATATTGCTTATGAATTGATATTAATTAAATAACATGTCATTCTTTTTATTAAAATGTTAAAATAATAATATTAAAAGTAAAACATAATTTAAGGTTGTCATCTTCCCCATTTTTGAAGGTCCCCACCGAAACTCCGTGGATTCAAGTTCTTCAAGGTTCGGTCTTGCTTTTACTCATGCATGTAAGTCCTTCAGTTATTAGTTTTTTATAAATTTTATATTTTTGAAATCATTGCAACTAGGTCTCGCTGAATCGTACCTTCGTTTTCAAAACTGTTAAAGATTTTAAAACATGTCATTGATGAATTTGTGATGTTTTTGAAGTTTGATTATAGATTTATAAGCTTAATAGTTAAATAGGACTATTTTATAAAATAATTTTGGTTAATTTTATGTTTAGGGACTAAATTGATAAAATAATAAATTTAGCATGAAATTATTGTGGAATTTCAACAATTATGGGTTGTATATATATAATTAAAAATTCGGCTAGTTTGGTTTTGAGATTAATTGTGATCATTGTAAAAGTTCTGGGTTTAATACTAAATTAAACAAAATGTAAAAGTTTAGGGTAAATGTGTAAAATATTGATAAAGTGTTATATATGTGAATTTAATTGTTTTAAAGTATTGAGTAGTTTAATTGAATGAAAATATTATATTTAGATCAAGAAATGGATCAATTGCTTGATAATCGCGGGAAAGGAAAAGTCGTTGAAGTGTTCGTAGCTATTGTGGTTAGGTAAGTTCGTAACTTGGTTAAATTAATTAGTTTTTGTTTTTATGATATAATATCTATCTATCTCTATATGATGTGATTGAGTTCATTTACTTGATAATGATAAATGATGAAATCAACTAAGTTTTAATGCTAATTAAATTAAAGGTTATGTTTGAAAATATGTAACTACGTGGATGAGTTCTTGAGATGAAATAAAGTCTATATGACTAAATGATATAGATATGAGACACAGCCCATATGAACCTCGTGAATGATTAGGATACAACTGACATGTCATTAGGGTTATTACAATTTCGGGTGATGGTCTTGGATGTCCTACCGATGGCTGAGGTCTTGCATTTGTTGTAGATTCTCCATAGCTTGTGTGAGCAGCGTCCTGTAGCTTAACATCCCAACCCACAGCTCGTGTGAGTATACCCATATCATAGCTCGTGTGAGTAGGCCCATTTCACAGGTCGTGTGAAATGTATAAAATTAAATGGGTATATAAAACAATTATATGGAATGAGACATTGAATGAAGAAATTGATATGAATTATTGAAACGAAATGTGATTTAAAAAATGATTATGTGTTAAATGTGTAATATGAAATGGTTATATGAGATGGTTATGTAAAATAAATATATGAATTTGTTATATGGAAATAGATATACTGAATGATTATATGAATCAGTTATATGGAAATAATTATATAAAGTGTTTATACGAAATGTTTATATGGATAGATATGTAAAAATGAACATTTGAAACGAACACTTGAAATGGAAATGTGAATTGTTAAATGAATAAATGTTGAATGAATGGTAAATCTAATGTCTTTACTTGTATATGTTTTATAACATGATGACCTAGCTATTTTCTTGTATTTAAGTGAATTCAGTTGCACTTTAGGATATTCTGTAACACCCTAACTCGTATCTGTCGCCAGAATAGGGTTACGGAGCATTACCATACAAGCTGAACATTTAACATACATTTCATACATTAACATAAAAATGACATAAATCATTCATTCATATATACATACCGTCCCTAAATCGAGCTCTCGAGGCCCTAAAAATACATTAGAAAAGATTCAGGACCAATTTGGAGACAATTGAAAAGTATAAGAAAAAGTTAGAAAAATTGGACTGCAGGGGTCACACGGCTGAAACACATGCCCTTGTCTCGGGCTGTGTAACATTCGAAATAAGGACACATGACCATGTCCTAGCCTGTGTCCTCACCCGTGTAACTCTCTGAGTAGGGTAACATGGCCAAGTCACACGCCTATGTGCTAGGCCATATAATTCGCAAGATAGCCCCACATGCCCATGTGCCAAGTCGTGTGCTAGACCGTGCAATTGCCTGACTTGCATGTATTAAAACCTATAGGGGACACACGACCGTGTCGCCAGGCTGTGTATGAGTCACAAGCCCGTGTCTTAGGCCGTGTAGATAGGAATTTGCTTAAAAACAAGACATTTCTATCACCAAATCAAGTAACCACCTAAAGGCCTTTAACAAACCTAATCAAGGCCTCAAAACATGACCAAAACCTCCATGAAATGACCAATTCAATAGTTCAAGATCACGCAACCAATATGCCATACAAGGCACCTCAAATGCAAACATATAAACTTACCTAAACATATATATACTTAACCACATTTTATTCATACACATCTAGTTCAATACCATCTCAAAACATACCATATCTTGACCATTAACACTTCAACATAAACTTACCATTTGAGTCATGCCATTCATGCATCATAAGTACCAAAATGACACAATCCAAAAAAACATCAAATGATACCAAAATAACTTATACATGTCTAAATCATCAACTAACATCCAACTAGTTATCAATACAAGTCCACCTATACATGCCATTATTACCTTGGCCAAAACATCAAAAGCTACCGATATTTAAGTTGGATAGTGTGATAGATCTCTGATGAGCTTTCAAACCGGTCGAACTTTCGATTATATATAAAACATAGGAAAGAAAACTACGTAAGCACATAATGCTTAGTAAGTTCGTAAAACATGAAATATAACTTACCATTTCATTATATAACATAAGTACAAGCATAATATAATCCAACCACAAGCTTGGCATAAGCCTAAGCACCATCATCAATACACAAGTTAGTGCATACATGCATAATTCAATTTAACTTAACATATGGTAATTCATTTCCATGGAAACATACATCATTTGATTCATTCTTCATTTCATTGAACATAAGCATACTTCCATTAGGAAACTCACCATTTAAATCATTTTCATAAATACATGATATAATTCATTTTGAACACTTACCGTTCCTTTATTTTTCATGCCTGTTGAACCATTTAGAATGTCATCGAATACTCTGGAAAGCTCACACAAAGTGTGCTTAAACATATAACCATAACTTAAACATATAACCATAACCTTTCCTTTACATTGTTGCTCACACGAGCTATGGATCAAAATGTAAGCTACACATGCTACTCACATGAGCTGTGGAGTATTCGCAACAAATGCAGGACCTCAGTCTTCGGTAGAACATTCAAGACTAGAACCTGACCATGAAAATCCTAATGACATGTCATTTGTATCCTAGGAATTCTTTAGGTTCAACTAGGACTCAATAACCTTCATAGCTTTGTCTTGGATACAAATTGTTCAACAATATTATATATTCATAATAACACATAATTGAATAACATGAATGTAATAATTCGTACATACGAACTTACTTCGACGACAAAGGTGTAAAAACGAGATCGACTAATCTGAGGCTTTAACTTTTCCTCGATCTAGATCTCTATCTGGTCTATCTTGATCTAAATTGAAAAATTCAATCCATTTAATACTTCTATTATTCAATTCAGTCCATATTTCACATTTTTGCAAAATTACTATTTTACCCCTAACATTTAACTTTTCACTATTTAGTCCTCAAGCTCATAAATCAAATTTTAAACATTTTAATCCTCTTTTCATGCTAGCCAAATTCTCTAGGGACCTAAATCGATCCATACAAACCACCATTTAACAAATCTACCATGAACTTTTATAATTTTTACAATTAAGTCCCTAAATGTCATTTTCATCAAAAATCACTTTACAAAACTTGTTTATTTATCAACAAGGACTCATAATCTACCATTAAACATCAAGAATCATTTAAGAACATTCGTTGCAAAACCTTAAATCTTTAACATTTTTACAAATTGATCCTCGGGGTAGCTAGATTAAGCTACAACAATCCTGAAAACAAAAAAAATTAAATAAAAATGGGCTTGAAAACCTACCTTGCATGAATAATTTTCCATAGTCGAAACCTACCTTCTCTTAACAATGAAAAATCGATTCTTTTAGGTTTTTGGAACAAAGAATATGATATGTTTTGTCTTTAATTTACTTAACATTTCACTTAATTACTCAATTACCTTTTTGTCATTTAAAAACATTCATAATTTCAATAAAACCAAATCCATGAATATCCACTATCACTCCAATGGTCTAATTATCATTTAAGTCCTTACACTTAAAATTTTCATTGCCATTTAACCCTTTTTTTACTCAAAGAACTCTGCTTTTGTACTTTTTATGATTTAGTCCTTTTTACTTAATTAAGCATGCAAACGTAAAATTTCTTAACAAAATTTTAATACGACCTTACTAACATCACATAGACATTAAAATAATAATAAAATAACAATTTAATTGTCAATTTTGTGGTCTCAAAACCACTATTCTGATTTCACTGAAAACGAGTTGTTACAGCTCCCGCCTAAAGGAACTTTCGTTCTTGAAAATCTTACTAGAAAAGAGGTTCTAATATTGCACCTTCATAGCTTCTTCCAGTTCCTAAGTAGCTTCCTTTAAACCGTGACGTTGCTAGAGAACTTTCACTAAAGCTATATTTTTTATTTCTCAATTCCTTAACTTCCCGAGTTAAAATTCTGATCGGCTCTTCACTGTACGTCATATCTGACTATATCTCAACATCAACAGGTGAAATCATGTGTGCAGGATCTAATCGATACCATCGTAACATCGACACAAGGAATAGTAAAAACTGGTACACAGTGCAATCTAACAATCTCAGCAACATACAGCTCTACCATTCTTTTGAGTGAAAAATTCATACGCATATGAATGAAATGCATGGAATTCGTCAAACGATCTACAATGACCCACACAACATCTTTGTTTCTTGGAGATAGAGGCAATCCCGATATGAAATCCATCGTGACACGTTCCCATTTCCACTCTGGAATCATTACTGGTTATAATAAACCAGAAGGTACTTGATGCTCAGCTTTAACTTACTAACAAACCAAACATTTCGATACGAACTCTGAAATTTCTTGTTTCATACCTGGCCACTAATACATCTGTTTTAAATCACTGTACATTTTGTTGCTACAAGGATGAATCGAAAAGCTACTACTGTGAGCTTCCTATAAAATTTTCTGAATGAAGTCAGAATTTCTTGGAATACAAATTCTGCCTTTGAAGTATAAACTATCATTAGAGCCAACACGAAAATCTGAATCAGTTGTTGTCTCAATTTGTTTTCGTTTAGCAATCAATACATCATTACATTTCTGAGCGTCACAAATCTATTGTAAAAACGTCGGTTTAGCTTTTAATTCTGCTAAAATTGATCCATCATTAATCAACGTCAATCTCTCATTTAGTGATCGTAAAGCAAACAGAGATTTTCTACTCAAAGCATAGCAAAAACATTAGCCTTTCCTAGATGATAGTCAATGATCAAGTTGTAATCTTTCAATGACTCAAGCCATCTGCGCTGTCTCAAATTCAAATATTTCTCTGACATTAAATACTTCAGGCATTTATGATTTGTGAAGATATGAAATTTTTCCCCGTACAAATGGTCTCGCCAAATCTTCAAAGCAAACACAATAGCTGCAAGCTCTAAATCATGAGTTGGACAATTCTTTTTGTGTGATTTCAACTGTCTAGAAACATACGCTATTACTTTGCCTTATTGTATTAAAACACAACCCATATCATTCAATGAAGCATCGTTATAAATAAAAAATTATTTACCGAACTCTGGTCGAACCAACACAGGTGCCTTGGTTAACAAAGCTTTCAACTGATTAAAACTTTGCTGACATTTCTCGGACCATTCAAATTTAACATCTTTTTGCAACAATATCGTCAATGGCGTAGCAATCATTAAGAATCCCTTGATGAACATTCTATAATATCAGACTAAACCCAAAAAAATTCTAACTTTAGATACATTTCTCGGAGGTTTCCAATCTACCACAATTGAAATTTTGCTTGGACCAACTCCAATGCCATCTGTCAATACCACATGTCCCAAAAATTTGATTTATCAAAGCTAGAACTCACATTTACTAAAATTAGCAAACAGTTGCTTTTCGTGAAAGGTTTGCAAAAAAATTCTCAAATGCTAAGCATGTTCTACCTCATCTCGTAAATAGATCAGAATATCATCAATGAACACAACAACAAATCTATCTTAATACAGTCTGAATATTCTGTTCATCAAGTCCATAAATGCTGTAAGTGCATTAGTCAAACCAAATGGCATCATAAGAAACTCATAATGTCCGTACCTGGTTTTGAATGCGGTTTTTGACACATCCGAGTCTTTAACTGGTAACTGATAATAACCAGAATGAAGATCGATCTTTGAGAATACTGTCGCACCTTTTAACTGGTCAAACAGATCATCAATACGTGGCAGTGGATACTTATTCTTGATTGTGACTTTCAACTCTTTCAAATTTGTAGGTGAATCCATCCTTTTTCTTAACAAATAACATAGGAGCACCCAAAGGAGAAAAGTTGGGCCGAGCTAATCCCTTATCTGTCAACTCTTGCAACTATTGTTTCAACTCTTTCAACTTTGTAGGTGCAATTCTATATAGAGCTATCGGTACATTAATTCAATAGCAAACTTAACCTCTTTGATTGACAGTAACCCTGGTAATTCCTCTGGAAATACATATGTATACTCACATACCACTAGAACCGATTCTAGCTTCAATTTTGAAACTTGGAAATCAAATATATAAGAGAGATACGCTTCACAGCCTTTTCTAATATATTTCAGTGCCGACATAGCCGAAATAACATTATATGCACTGTACAGTCTATCTGACTCAATTCGAAGCTTTTCACTGTTTTGACATTTCAACACGATATGTTTTCGTCTACAATTCACAACAGCATCATGCAGAGTTAACCAGTCCATACCCAAAATCACATCAAACTCATCAAAGGGTAGTAGCATCAGATTAGCCAGAAAGTTGCAACCCTGAATCATCATAAGACAGTTTTTACAGACTTTATCTACTAACACATACTGACCTAAAGGTTCATTACCTTAATCATAAACTCAGTAGACTCGAAAGGTATTTTCTTATCTGACACTAAAGTTGTGCATACATATGAATTTGTTGACCCCGGGTCAATCAAAGCATTAACATTAGCATCAAAGATAGAAAATGTACCAGTGATAACATCTGGCGCTAAAGCTTCCTCTCGAGCACGAATCGCATACGCTCTAGCTAGCACTCGTGCCTCAGATCTCATAGCAAAGTCTTTTGTTCCACTATGACTATTACCAGCATTTCCAGCATTTCAGGGTGGTCTCCCTCTCACAGTTATATTACTCTGTCATTTATTCTAAGCCTTTTCATTATCTGACCTTTTTGGGAAACCTTTGAGATAATGTTTATGTGAACCACATTTAAAACATGACTATTCTTTCAATTGGCATTCAACAAACTGTCATCTATTACATTGCAGACATTCGGGCTTGTTGTTTCTAACACTGCTCACACTCGCTACAAACGCAGCCTGAGGTTTCGAACTCGAATGTTGTTTTCCTCGATCTTTCCCAGAATAACCTACTGAAGCTAACAAACAAGCATGATACTCTTTCGACTTCTTCGACGGCGATTGGTATGACTTTCTCACAGACCCTTTTCTTGAATTATGAGCCTCAGAATAAAATTTTCTCTTTACTTTACTAAGTTCTTCAATTTTATTCGACCTGTAACACTCTTAACCTGTATCCTTCACCGAAATAAGGTTACGAAGCATTACCAAGCTAATAGAATAGTAAACCATTCAATTCATACATCAATACAAACATAATCTAATTACATTCAAATGCATTCATAATGTCCCTTAATCGAGCCTTCGAGGCCCTAAAAATACTTTGAAAATAGTCCAAGACTAAATCAGAAAGATTTGGAACTTTTAGGAAAAAAGTTAAAAAATTTAAACTGTAGGGGTCACACGACCGTGTGGCTAGGCCATGTGACTCACTTGGCTGAGACACACGCCAGTGTGGACATTTGAAATAGGGACACGGCCGTGTCCTAGCCCATGTTCATGCTCATGTAACTCACTAACTTAGGTCACACGGCCAAGCCACATACCCGTGTACCAGGCCGTGTGCCAGGCTGTGTAACTGCCTGACTTGCATGGTTTGAACCTAAAGGGGACACATGGCTGTGTCGCATTGCCGTGTGCTACACACGGCTGAGACACATGCCTGTGTCTCAGGCCGTGTGGCCTCAAAATGAACCTTGAAATACAAGTTTACCATTTCAAATTGCTTAGACCTTAAGAAACTTAAATACTAACCAAAATACCAAATCAAAATGACATTAATCGGGTCAAAAACACATCAAAACCAACCTAATATGTGCCTAACCAATGTACCATCATTGGTACCATAATTATATACAACTTTACCTTAAATACACATTAATTCAATTCATCAACTCTTTCAAGCAATACCAAATCAATATACCTAAGAAAGTTACCACACTCACAACAATTCAAATATATATAAGCCACACATACTAGCATAACAATTATACCTCATTCTCATACCATTAGCAAATTGGTTATTTGCACAAAATATCATTCATAACATAAGCCAAACATTAACCAAAATAGCACAAGAGCCTATACATGTCATATAATCCAAATTAAATGCTTCAAAAACTACCAAGATAAACTGGATAATGTGATTTGAGTGCAGATCCGATTGTCCAACCTTCCGAAAATCTACAATGAAACTAAACAACACAAGTAAGCTTAATGAAGCTTAGTAAGTTTGACAAGTTAAACAAAATTCTTACCGAACTAACTATAATAAATCAAACAATAAAAATCATCCAAGAGAACTCCCTGTCATTCACAACTTCAATCG
>CM025250.1:10390291-10417181 GCA_013677275.1 Gossypium schwendimanii
AATTGGTCACATGAAATCTACTACAGTGACATTACAACTAGCCGATCGATCCTTGGCTCAACCTGAAGGAAAAATAAAAGATGACTTAGTTCGTGTGGATAAATTTATTTTCCTGGCTGATTTCATCATACTAGAATGTGACAGACAAGGAGGTTCCCATAATATTGGGACAACCATTTTTAGCCACTGACCGAACTCTTATTCATGTTTATAAAGGTGAACTAACCATGTGACGTAATGATAAGCAAGTCACCTTTAGTTTTTTTGAGTCTATTCAATGTAAGGACAAATAAGAATGTCATAATATCGATGTGCTAGATGCTCTAATTGAGAAATAATGAAATGACCAAAGCATAATACTTTCTGAAGAGTTTGTAGTGACATCTAATACTGAATCCTTAGAGAATTGTGACAACTTGGTTGAAACTAATAATCTTAAACTCAAGCATAGATGGAAAATTGAATCCTTAGACCTAGCTAATAGAACAACCCCAATCTTGAGCAGCAGAACTACAATCAGCACACTCAAATGCATCCATAACAAGGCTAGACACATCCACACCACAATCCGATGCAACCACAACACTCTTCAATACCAAATCAGCATGTTCAAGGACATCGACAGCAACCGTACACTCAAGCTTCTACTTCTGACCCATTAGAAACTCTTGAGGCGCTAATACAGGAGCATATTACTCACACGGAAGCTAATGTACAAGGGAATTCATCTTCCATTCAAGCATTGGAAGCACAATTAGGACAACTTGCTTCAAATCTGAATACTTGACCACCAGGCTCATTACCTAGTGACGCGAAAAATCCTAGTCCGAGGGAGAAAGAACATAAGGCTATCACTCTTAGGAGTGGAAAATAAACTGGCGAATCATTTATCGACTCTACTGCAGCACCTCAAGATACAGATCGAGTGATCACTGGTGAAAAGGTTGAATCTGAAGAGTTTGTCAATGCATCAAACAAAGAAGTTCCAAAAATTGTCACTCATATGCCTAATGTTCGACCTTTGGAACTGTCGACATAATCAAAGGTGTCAGCGCAAGCAGATATATCTCTACCTTTACCTTTCCCACAAAGATTCAGGAAGAATATGCATGACAAGCAGTATTAGTAGTTCTTGGACACACTGAAGCAACTGCAAATCAACATTCCTTTAGTAGACGCTTTGGTACAAATTCTGAGTTATGGGAAATTTATGAAAGACCTCTTGTCCATGAAGAAAAAGCTTACTGATATTGAAACTATTGCACTCACAGAAGGCTGTAGTGCTGTTTTGACAAACAAGTTGCCCCTAAATTAAAAGATCCTAGGAGCTTCACCATCCTATGTTCAATTGACAATCATTATTGGTCACATGAAATCTACTGCAGTGACATTACAACTAGTCGATCGATCCTTGGCTCAACCTAAAGGGCAAATAAAAGAAGTCTTAGTTCATGTGGATAGATTCATTTTTTTGGCTGATTTTATCATACTTAACTATGAGGCAGACAAGGAGGTTCACCTAATCTTGGGATGACCACTTTTAGCCACCGGCCGAACTTTTATTGATGTTTATAAAGGTGAACTAACCATACAACTTAATGATGAGCAAGTCACCTTTAGTGTTTTTGAATCTATTCAATGTAAGACAAAGAAGAGTGCCATACTATCGATCTGCAAGATGATCAAATTGAGGAAGAATGCAATGACAAAAGTACAGTACTATTTTAAGAGTTTGAAGTGACATCTGATGCTGAATCCTTAGACGATTGTGACAGCATGGTTGAAGCTAGTAGTCTTGAACTCAAGCATGGATGGCAGATTGAATCCTTAGACCTAGCCAACAGAATAACCTCAATTTCTGAACCATCTATTGAAGAAGCTCCTACTCTGGAATTGAAACCACTACCTCCTCTTTTTAAATATGTCTAGGTGATCACAATACTCTCTCAGTTATTGTCTCTGCAACACTGGATGTAACTCAAGAAGAGAAATTGGTCCATATTCTCAAGCAGCATAAACAAGCTATTGCTTGGAGTATTACTGATATTCAAGGTATTAGTCCTTCTTTTTTCATGTTCAAGATCAAGTTGGAAAATGAAGGCAAGCAATCAATTTAACAAAAAAGAAGATTAAATGAAAAAATGAAGGAAGTTGTCAAGAAGGAAATCATAAAATGGCTTGATGCTGGAATTATTTACCCAATTTCTGATAGTAATTGAGTAAGTCCAGTGCAATGCGTACCCAAAAAAGTGGCATCATTGTGGTTCGCAAAGATAATGATATTAATTCTTACACGTATTTCCACGGGATGGTGAGTTTGTTTGAATGCGGCCATAAAGAAGGATCACTTCCCGCTTCCTTTTATTGACCAAATGCTAGATCAGCTTGTTGGAAAGGCCTATTATTGCTTTTTAGACGGCTATTCTGGGTACAATCAAATTGTTATTGCACCGGAGGATCAAGAAAAAACAACCTTCACCTGCCCCTTTGCTACTTTTGATTTTTTTCGTATGCCTTTCAGTCTTTGCAATGCACCAACCACATTTCAAAGGTGCAAGATGGCAATATTCTCAGATATGATCGAAGACTCTTTTGAGATTTTTATGGATGATTTCTCAATCTATGGGAATGGTTTTGAACATTGCGCTGACAAATTGAATAAAGTGCTGAAGCGATGTGAGGACACACATCTTGTCTTAAATTAGGAAAAATGTCATTTCATGGAAACTGAAGGCATTGTGTTAGGACACCGCATCTCTAGTTAAGGGATTCAAGTAGACAAAGCTAAGGTGGAAATCATTGAGAAATCACCTCCACCAACAAACGTGACGGGTATTCACAGTTTTCTTAGACATGCGAGGTTTTACCAAAGGTTTAATAGAGATTTTTCAAAAATTGCAAAGCCCTTATGCTCATTGCTGGAACAAAATTGAAAATTCTTCTTTGACTATGCATGTTTGGATGTCTTTATTCAGTTAAAAAAGAAGCTAGTGAATGCACCCATTTTCATTGCACCAGATTGGTATCAAGCTTTTAAAGTTATGTGTGATGCAAGCGACTTTGCTGTGGGTAAGGATCTAGGACAAAGAAAGGGAAAAATATTTTACACCATCTATTATGCTAGCAAAAATCTTACAGAGGCTTAATTCAATTATACCACAATAGAGAAAGAATTGTTGGTTGTAGTCTTTGATTTTGACAAGTTTCATTCTTATCTTGTCGGTGCAAAGGTTACTGTATTCACTGATCACTCGGCCTTGAGATATCTCTTTGCGAAAAAGGATGCCAAACCAAGACTGATACGTTTGATATTACTACTACAAGAATTTGACATCGAGATAAACACCGTAAGGGTTCAGAGAATCAAATTGCAAACCATCTGTCTCGATTGGAAGTTGGCAGCGAAGATGGAAACATATTTCAAATTGTTGACGCATTCCCAGATGAGAAGTTATTTACTTAGATGCAACTCCTTGGTATGCGAATTTTGTTAATTATCTAGTGTGTGGAAAACTCTCATTGGGTCTCACAGGCCATAAAAAAGATTTCTTCATGACATAGCGAAGCATCATTGGAATGAGCCGTATTTATTCAAGGTATGCAATGACAACATCATTCGACATTGTGTTCTGGACGAGGAGATGCTTTCAATCCTGAAGCATTGTCATGATGCTCCTTATGGAGGTAATTTTAGTGGTCTAAGAACTGCAGCTAAAGTTCTCCAATCAAGATTCTATTGCCCAACGTTATTCAAAGATGCTCACAATTTTGTGAATCAATACAATAGGTGTCAGCGCACCAGTTCTATATCCTGATGCAATGAAATGTTGCAGTAGCCAATTATGGAGGTTAAATTATTCGATGTTTGGGGTATGGATTTCATGGGACTGTTTCCAAGTTAATTTGGAAATCTTTATATATTAGCAGCTGTTGACTAAGTCTCGAAGTGAATTGAAGCTGTTGCAATCCCAAAGGATGATGCAAAGACAATGCTAAAATTTTTTCACAAGCATATAATCACCCATTTTGGCACACCAAAGGCATTGATTAGTGGTCAGGGTACACACTTTCATTGCAACCAAGTGGCAACCACACTGAAGAGATATGGAGTTAATCATAGAATGGCTACTACCTATCATCTGCAAACCAATAGACAAGTCGAAATTTTGAATCGACAAATTAAGAACATTCTTGAGAAGGTTGTAAACCCTTCGAGGAAAGATTGGTCTTTCTGATTGGATGACATTTTATGGGCATTGTCGATAGCATACAATACTCCATTAGGGATGTTACCGTATCAATTGGTTTTTTGGAAAGCATATCACTTGCCAGTTGAACTGGAACACAAAGCAATGTGGGCAATTAAGCAAGTGAACATGGACTATCAAGCGACTGGAAAGAAAAGGCTGTTGGATATTACTGGACTAGATGAGATTAGGAGAAATGCTTACGAAAACGCTGCAATTTACAAGGAAAAGACCAAACAATGGCATGAAAGGATTATTTTAAAGCGATAATTTATTGTGGGTCAATAGGCTTTATTATTCAATTCTTGACTGAAATTGCACCAAGATAAATTGTGTTCACGTTGGTCTGGACTTTTTGAAGTTGTCGATCTATTTCCTCATGGTACAGTCACAAATTGAGATTTACGTGATGGACGCCAGTTCAAAGTAAATGGACAAGGCTAAAACACTATTTTTGCAACAGTGATCAAAAATAGGCAGAGACCATTAAATTGGTTGAAAAGTTTTAATTTTTAATTATTATTTCGTTATTTTATTTTATTTATATTTTGTTGAATTTTGTTTTCCTTCCTTTTTGCAGTATAATTAGGTACCATTGTCAATGCATTGAAATTTTGCTATCAACGCATTCCGTAATGTTGTACTACCATTTATAACTCATCGAAATTTAGGAAAACTTAGATTCCACTGTTAGATCAAAAATCACTCAACCTTTCGATCCTTTTGACTGGGCACAATTTCTATTGGACACAACTAGTCCCACGAGCCTTATAACTCTCCACAAAACAACACGTATCTCTATCTTTCTCTTTCACTCACTATAAATCCTCTCTCACTGTACCGACTGTAACGCATTCAAGCAACCATTTTTATTTCTTTTCTCTTCTCAAGATCTTATCTTTTTAACTTTAAACTATTTTCCCTCAACAAAATATAGCCAAAAAAATAGGCTCGTTCAAGAGAGCCACCAAATCTGCTGGAGAACATGCATCTTCCACTACAACAGTTCACGAATCAGATTCCCCCAGGCTAGTGTAGACAAAAGAACCAGTAATCCTTTTTAATAAAGTGGCAAATGAATGATTTCATGACAACATATTGAAGTGAAACTTCCATCACGAGTAGGGCATTTCCCTTTCACCACAACAAGACTTGGGTAAGCAAGTCTACAAAACCATCTCGAAGTTAAAGTGGGAAATTTTTTGCACATATCCTATAAGTTACTCACCTTTACTGGTACATGAGTTTTATGCTAACTTATATGATCATGAGTTAGAGTTTTTTTTTTTTTGAGAACGCTTAATACCATGGGACGCTGAAAAAATCAACGAGCTGTACAACACCAAGGTCGAAGTCGACGAACACTCCGAATACATTGATGACATTACAAATGAAAAACGAGACCTGTTGGTGAAAGACTTGCGTGTCGAGGGATCCAAATGGATAAGTTCCCATCAAAAGAATTATACGATGCACCATCACTTCCCGACACTGCAAGGAAAAATTTGGTTTCATTTTGTCAACTGCAGGCTAAAGCCCTCTACCACAGCACCACTAATCTGAGGCTTTAGCTTTTCCTCGATCTATTTCCATATGTTGTCTATCTTGATCTAAATTGATAAATTCAATCCATTTAATACTTCTATTATTCAATTCAGTCCATATTTCATATTTTTTTCAAAATTCTATTTTACCCCTAACATTTTGACTTTTCACTATTTAATCCTTAAGCTCATAAATCAAAATTTAAATAGTTTAACCCTCTTTTCATGCTAGCTAAATTCTCTAGGGACCTAAATCAATCCATACAAACCACCATTTTACAAATCTACCATGAAGTTTTATCAGTTTTATAAATAAGTCCCTAAATGTTATTTTCATCAAAAATCACTTTACAAAACTTGTCTATTTATCAACAAGGACTCATAATCTACCATTAAGCATCAAGAATCATGCAAGAACATTCATGGAAAACCCCTAAATCTTTAAAAACTTTACAAACTGATCCCAGGCTAGCTAAATTAAGTTACAACGATCCCGAAAACATAAAAATCAGTAAAAACGGGATTGAAAACCTACCTTGCATGAATAATTTTCCATAGCCAAAACCTCCTTCCTCTTAACAATGAAAAATCAGTTCTTTTAGGTTTTTGGAACAGAGAATATGATATATTTTGTCTTTAATTTACTTAACATTTAACTTAATTACTCAATTACCTTTTTCTTCCTTAAAAACATTCATAACTTCAAAAAAAAACAAATCCATGAATATCCACTATCACTCAAATGGCCTAATTACCATCTAAGTCCTTTCACTTAAAAGTTTCATAGCCATTTAACCCTTTTTTACTAAAAGAACTCTGCTTTGTTCTTTTTATGATTTCCTTTTCACTTAATTAAGCATGCAAATGTAAAAATTTCTTAATGAAATTTTAATACAACCTTACTAACATCACATAAACATTAAAATAATAATAAAATAATAATTTAATTTTCAAATTTGTGGCCCCAAAACCACTGTGCTGAATTCACTAAAAATAGGTTGTTGCACATTTCATTTGTAATTTTCTTTGCATTAGATTAAGAAGATTGGACTGTGCTTAAATGTTATTATATGTTACTTTTACTTGTTTGTGGGAAGGATTTGTTTGGTAGTATTTGGCAAGTGCAGGATGGGGAGGAAGAAATATTAGAATAAAGTTTGTCGTGGCAAAAGGTTGGGTAGTTTGCCAACACGAATGTCATGGCAATTCTAGGAAGACCGAGTAAACACTCAATGCATAACAGTCTTAGCCCAACTCTACTTGTACAAGAAAAATCTGCCTAAAAAGAGGAGAAGTTATCATGGGCTATTGGATGTACCCTAGGGAAAAAGCTTATAGATAGCCAAAGGAGGAAACCCTAAAGGGTGTAGAGATTTGAAGGCAAAAATAGAGGGTAACGACTGAGTAGAGACGGAACAAGGAAGACGAAGGCAGTCCCTCTTAGCCACCACATGACACAATGCCATTGGAGTGTGAATTGGACAAGCGAAAGCTGTCTTCCCAAAGTTCTATATTTCTTACTTTGTTCCTCTGTGAATTGATTTGATTGAAATGATGTTGGATGATATTATGGTTTTGAATTTTACTTTCCAACTCATGAGCTTAATCTCATAGGGTTGGATTACATGATGAAACCTTTATTTTCTTTAATGGTTGAAGCATAGATCTGAATTAATTTACTATTTCATTCAATTGTTTTTATTTCTAAATTGTATGCGTGCAATCCCTAGACATAGATGACTGTGTAGCATGCCCATAAACTAATCTAATTCTGAAAAGGTTGGATTAGTTGGACTAAAATTTACTGATATGATCAAGTACTCGACCAATACTTGTAGTAGATGCTAGACATAGAGCAGCGTTCATATGGAAAGAAGTCAAAACAGTACAGGTACCGTGCTAAGGCCTATAGACACAGGCTAGGTAACTTGAGATCTTTCTCTCGAAAGAAGCAGACCATTTTAGGTCTTTTTGGAGTAATAGATTGAGTACAATTTTTCTGAGGCATTATTGAAAGTAATGGCAGATTCTTAGTAATCCCAACCTTCTAAATCAACATCGTAGACCCTTTATCCCTTTCCGTTGTATCTTTTCCATAGCATTCTTTGTTGTTTATTTATTTGTTCACATGTTATTCAATTAATTATTCTCGTAATTGCCATTGCATTTTTACTCTTGTCTTGTCATAGCATTTTCCATCATTTATTAGTTACACATTGCACACATCATATTCCTTCAAATTACCAGGTATTCTTATCATTATTTTTGTCATAACATTAATCATAATTTAGTATAATAACTTGGCCATTTTATACCTAACCGATCCATGTGGAGACTATCTCACTTATCACTTTATTACTTAAATTAACGTGTATCCTTGCACAATTCACATATCATTTCACACGCGACAACTTGTGATACGTATAGGTTAATAATGAACTCATGACATTGCTTATGAATTTAATTGCAAATTGTTTAAGTTGCAAACTTTACGATAAGTTAAAGTTTAAGTTTAATACAGACTTAATAAGCAATTATTTGCTTACATCCCTTGTGTTTGATTTCTTTTAGATCATCGAAAATTTATGTCTATTGGAAGTTCAAGTCAGAGCTTACACTATTCGTTCAACGACTTGGTATAAATTGTGATTATTTTGATTTAGGTTATAAGTGGCATGTACTAGGAGTTTAAGTTCACTTATTATTAGACATGTTGGTTCATGCTTTGCTTTGTGATGTAGTGGTTGTGTTTATTAGGCTCTTTTGGCTTTTTTTTTTACCATATATATATAAGTGGTATGATTCATGCCTTTGCAAGTTTGGTTTTGATTGTAGTTTACGGTTATGAAATGTTTGATATATATATGTTTTGTGATTTACGAAATGATGTATGTGAATTGGATTTTAAATGTTTAAATTGTGGTACCAATGAGGGTACATTGATTAGAAACTTAGGTTGAATGTGAATTGGCATAACTTTGGCATGTTTTGATGTGTTTATGATAGCACTAGAAAGAATATAGGTTTTTTCCCTTACTTATTGGTTAAATTGTTCCCATTTAGCTATCCTTAACATATATTTTAGCATTTTCAGTTTAGTAAATTACATTTTATAACTCAGTGAGTCCTAGCCTATTTTATCCATAATTTTGTCATCTTATTGCATTAATGTCGCTGCATGAGTTAATTCCAAATTACGTCTAGAAATGTCATTACACCAGACAGTTATCCAGGAGGCTTTTTCTAAATCATCATCTTCTTTATTCGACCTTGAAGCTTGCGGCCATGGCAGCTTAAGCCTCTCATGGTTGAGCCAACATGAAAACTAAATACAGACTAGCTTCTAATGAGGAGACCTATGTGTGAGACAAGAAGGAATAGAGAGATACAGTCGAGTTGTCTAGGAATAGTATTCTCCACTCGATTCTTTCTCTTTTTTTTTCTAAATACTCATGATTACTCTCTATTTTCTGTTTGTATGGAAGTACACATGAATTCTTGGTTAAATGTTATCTTATTCAATCTTGCTTTTATTGTTTAATTTTGGAGTTTGAATTTTTTTTAACACGGAAGTGTTATTACAGTCACTCACACTGGGAAGTGCAGTGACAGTTTGATCCAACAAGCATTTCAACGGAAGTTGAGTGAGGATTAAAGGAATTTAGTCCACTTGTTCTTAATAGTGCCATGTTTCTATCATCAAAAGGTGGGGCTAATGTGCATGTTTAAGTCTCAGATTAAATAGAGGAGTGACGGTTGGTAAGATATACATTGAATTTTATTGCCTCGACAATCACCTATCATTTTATACCTTGTGAACACTTATTATTCTACTAAAGATTCATGTTGGGGATCCCAGTTTATCATTATTTTATTTTATTTTATTGTTTTTAAGTTATTGCATCGACAACTATCCTCACAATTTATCTCATTTCTATCTACTTTTTGCACTGACATTAATAGACAAAAGACAACCGTCCCTATGGGATCGATATCCGATAGACTCTCATCTGTCTACTATACTTGCATTGACAGTGTAGGCTTACACATTATTTTTGTGATGTTAAACAATCGTTCAAGTTTTTAGCGGCGTTGCCGAGGATGGCTCTTGTTTGATGTTTATTTTTGTTTTTGTGTGTTTTTGCACTTTATTTCTTTATATAATATTTAGTATTCTCTAACTGGTTTTTCTTGGTTGCTATTTCTTTAACTTCAATTTAGGTGTTTTATGACCCAAAGCAAGTTAGATTTCCTTCTTGATTTTGATCCAGAAATTGAGAGGACTATTCGAAATAGACTTTAAGAATAAAGAAATATGTCTCTACCAAGGAACAATGCAGCCATACCCCCGATGCAATAGCAAAATGTTAATAACCTATTATTGCCACAAGATGCTCGTATACAAAATAAGACTATACAAGATTTTGTAGTACTTGTCTTGGATGATTTACAACCAGGAGTTGTTAGGCCAGCAATCCAAGCTGGGAATTTTGAACTCAAGCCAGTAATGTTTCAAATGTTGAATTCTAATGGACAATATGCTGGACTGCCACATGAAGATGTGAGAGAACATCTTAAATCCTTTTTATTGATCCGTGCTTCCTTTAGTCAACAAGGCATTCCTGATGATACCTTGAAGATGCAGTTATTTCCTTATTCCTTACAAGGAAGAGCTCGTACTTGGTTTTTTGGACTACCTGCCGGATTAATTACTTCTTGGCATGCACTAGCAACACAGTTTGTTTTATGATTTAACCTGCCGACAATGAATGCTCGTCTTCAAAATGATATTATAGCTTATCATCAGTTAGATGATGAAAATCTTCACACCATATGGGAAAATTATAAATCTTTACTTCGATGTTGTCTTATGCACGTCATTTAACCAGAAACACAAGTTGGGATTTTTTATAATAGGCTGAATTCACAAACAAGGAATCTTGTTGACGCTTTAGCCAATGGAGCTCTACTGGATTGTACTTATAATGATATTGTGAGAATTCTTGAGAGAATTGCTCAGAATGATTATCAATACCCTATCTCCAAAGATGCACAAGGAAAAAACTACTCCAGGAGTTATTGAATTGGATGCAATAACCGCACTAGTGCTCAAGTTTCTTCTCTCACAAACATGATAAAAAAAATATGGAAGGGACTAGTGGCGTGGCACCGATACAAGTTGCTTAACAAGTTGATGTTCCTACTTTTTGTTGTGAAATTTGTAGTGACATGCAGTGAATGCCTGTTATATTAGTAACATCCACAACAATTTTATGGTAACTCTTACAACAACTCTGCACGTAACCAATAGTTTGAGGGAACTCAGAATGTTGGAAAAAATGATGTGACAATCAAATATGGGAATATATCTACTGAAGGCAATTATAATCCCAAAAAAGGGAATTACAGTCAAAAACAGCAAAACTACAATCAACACACTCAGATTCATCCACAACAAGGCCAAACACATCCACACCACAATTTGATGCAACCACAACACTCTTCAATACCAAATCAGCATGTTCAAGGACCTCGACAACAACTGTACACTCAAGCTTCTAATTCTGACCAGTTAGAAACTCTTAAGGTGTTAATGCTGGAGCATATTACTCACACGAAATCTATCATACAAGGGAATTGATCTTCCATTCGAGCAATCGAAGCACATTTAGGACAACTTGCTTCAAATCTAAATACACGACCGCTAAGCTCATCACCTAGTGACACAGAAAATCCTAGTCCGAAGGGAAAGAACATTGTAAGGCTATCACTCTTAGGAGTGGTAAACAAACTGGCGAATCCTTTATCGGCTCTACTGTAGCACCTCAAGATACAAATGGAGTGATCACTAGTGAGAAGGTTGAATTTGAAGAGTTTGTCAATGCATTAGACAAAGAAGTTCCATGAATTGTAACTCATATGCCTAATGTGCGACCTTCAAAACTTTCGATGCAATCAAAGATGTCAGCACAAGCAGATGTATCTCTACCTTTACCTTTCCCACAGAGATTCAGGAAGAATGAGCATGACAAGCAGTATCAACAATTCCTAGACACACTGAAGCAACTGTAGATCAACATTCCTTTAGTAGAGGCTCTGGTACAAATTCTAAGTTATGGGAAATTTATGAAAGACCTCTTGTCCAAGAAGAAGAAGCTTACTGATATTGAAACTATTGCACTCATAGAAGGTTGTAGTGTTGTTTTGACAAACAAGTTGCCCCCTAAATTGAAAGATCTTGGGAGTTTTACCATTCCATGTTCAATTGGCAATCATTATTTGGGCAAAGCTTTATGCGACTTGGGAGCTAGCATTAACCTAATGTCACTATCTACTTTCAAAATGTTGGGAATTGGTCACATGAAATCTACTGTAGTGACATTACAACTAGCCAATCGATCCTTGGCTCAACCTGAAGGGAAAATAAAAGACGTCTTAGTTCGTGTGGATAAATTCATTTTCCCGGCTGATTTCATCATACTAGATTGTGAGGTAGACAAGGAGGTTCCCATAATCTTGGGACGACCATTTTTAGCCACCGACCAAACTCTTGTTCATGTTTATAAAGGTGAGCTAACCATGTGACTTAATGACAAGCAAATCACCTTCATTTTTTTGAATCTATTCAATGTAAGGACAATTAAAAATGTCATATTGTCGATGTGCTAGATGCTCTAATTGAGGAAAAATGCA
The DNA here is from genome assembly GCA_013677275.1 of Gossypium schwendimanii. Taxonomy (NCBI): domain Eukaryota; kingdom Viridiplantae; phylum Streptophyta; class Magnoliopsida; order Malvales; family Malvaceae; genus Gossypium; species Gossypium schwendimanii. The sequence continues at coordinate 10,402,776 of CM025250.1, forward strand.
ATGACCAAAGCACAGTACTTTCTGAAGAGTTTGTAGTGACATCTAATACTGAATCCTTAGAGGATTGTGACAGCATGGTTGAAGCTGATAATCTTGAACTCAAGCATGGATGGAAAATTGAATCCTTAGACCTAGCCAATAGAACAAACCCAATCTTGAACAGCAAAACTACAATCAGTACACTCAGATGCATCCATAACAAGGCCAGACACATCCACACCACAATCTGATGCAACCACAACACTCTTTAATACCAAATCAGCATGTTCAAGGATTCGACAATAACCATACACTCAAGCTTCTACTTCTGACGCATTAGAAACTCTTGAGGCATTAATGCGGGAGCATATTACTCGTATGGAAGCTACCGTACAAGGGAATTTATCTTTCATTCAAGCATTGGAAGCACAATTAGGACAACTTGCTTCAAATCTGAATACTTGACCACCAGGCTCATTACCTAGTGACATCTAATATTGAATCCTTAGAAGATTGTGATAGCATGGTTGAAGCTAATAATCTTGAACTCAAGCATGGATGGAAAATTGATTCCTTAGACCTATCCAATAGAACAACTCCAATTTTCAAACCATTTATTAAAGAAGCTCCTCCTCTAGAATTGAATCCACTACCTCCTCATCTTAAATATGTCTTTCTAGATGATCACAATACTCTTCCAGTTATTGTCTCTGCAACACTAGATGTAAATCAAGAAGAGAAATTGGTCCATATTCTCAAGCAACATAAACGAGATATTGCTTGGAGTATTACCGATATTCAAGGTATTAGTCATTCTTTTTGCATGCACAAGATCAAGTTGGAAGATGAAGGCAAGCAATTGATTGGACACTAAAGAAGATTAAATGAAAATATGAAGGAAGTTGTCAAGAAGAAAATCATAAAATGGCTTGATGCTGACATTATTTACCTAATTTCTGAAAGTAATTGGGCAAGCCCAGTGCAAAGCATACCTAAAAAGAGTGGCATTACTATGGTTCGCAATAATAAGGACGAATTAATTCTTACATGCATTTCCACGAAATTGCGAGTTTGTATGGATTATTGTAAATTGAATACGGCCACAAAGAAGGATCACTTCCCACTTTCTTCCATCAACCAAATACTAGATTGGCTTGCTGGAAAAGTCTATTATTGTGTTTTAGACGGCTATTCTGGATACAATCAAATTGTTATTGCACCGAAGGATCAAGAGAGAACAACCTTCACCTGCCCCTTTGGTACTTTCTCTTTTCGCCTTATGCCTTTTGGTCTTTGCAACGCACCAGACACATTTCAAATATGCATTATGGCAATATTCTTAGATATGATCGAAAACTCTTTAGAGGTGTTTATGGATTATTTCTCATTCTATGGGAATGATTTTAATCATTGCATTGATAATTTGGATAAAGTACTAAAGCGATTTGAGGACACACATCTTGTCCTGAATTGGGAAAAATGACATTTCATGGCAACTGAAGGCATTGTGTTAGGACACCGCATTTCTAGTCAAGGCATTCAAGTATTGAGAAATTACCTCCACCAACAAATGTGAGGGGTATTTGTAGTTTTCTTGGATATGCGGGGTTTTGCTGAAGGTTTATTAGAGATTTTTCAAAAATTGCAAAGCCCTTATGTTCATTGCTAGAATAGAATAAAAAATTCTTCTTTGACGATGCATGTTTGGATGCCTTTATTCAGTTAAAAAAGAAGCTAGTGATGTACCCATTGTCATTGCACCAGATTGGTCTCAACCTTTTGAAGTTATGTGCGATGCAAGCGACTTTTCTGTGGGTGCGGTTCAAGGAAAACGAAAGGGAAAAATATTTCACACCATCTATTATGCTACCAAAACTCTTACAAAGGCTCAACTCAATTATACCATCACAGAGAAAGAATTGTTGGTTGTAGTCTTTGCTTTCGACAAGTTTCGTTCCTATCTTGCCGATACAAAGGTTACATATTCACTGATCATTTTCCATTGAGATATCGCTTTACGTAAAAGATGTCAAACCAAGACTAATCCGCTGGATATTACTGTTGCAAGAATTTAACATCGAGATAAAAGACAGTAAGGGTTCAGAGAATCAAGTTGCACACCATCTGTCTCGATTGGAAGTTGGCAGGGAATATGTAAAAATACTTCAAATTATCAATTCATTCCCATATGAGAAGTTATTTGTTATAGATGCAACTCCTTGGTATACGGATTTTGTTAATTATCTAGTGTGTGGAAAACTCCCATTGGCTATCACAGACCATAAAAAAAGAATGATTTCTTCATGACATAGTGAAGTGTCATTGGAGCGGGCCGTATTTATTCAAGGTATGCAATGACAGCATCATTCAACGTTGTGTTCTAGAAGAAGAGATACTTTCAATCCTGAAGCATTGTCATGATGCTTCTTATGAAGGTTATTTTTTACACCCATCTTGGAAGTTATTCTCTTTCATTGGTACGTGAGTTTTATGCTAATATTTAAGATCATGAGTTAAAGTGCATTTTCGTTCAAGAAGGTTTAATGCCATGGGATGTGAAAAAATCAACAAGCTGTACAACACCAAGGTCGACGTCGATGAACACTCTGAGTTCATTGATGACATCACAGATGAAAAACGAGACCTGTTGGTGAAAGACTTATGTGTCGAGGGAGTAATGTAGACGGGTTCCTATCAAAAGAATTATACGATGCACCGTCGCTTCCTGACACTGCAAGGTAAAATTTGGTTTCATTTTATCAACTACAGGCTAAAACCCTCTACTCACAACACCACAGTCACCATTGACAGAATGTGTCTTATACATTCCATCGTTAAGGGCAGAAAAAATGATGTAGGAACAATATTTCACCAAGAAATTACTGACTGCACCGCAAGGAAAACTGGAATCTTGGTTTTCCCATCATTGCTGATGTTATTATGCCAACAAAGAGGAATCATGCCCCGTGCTGGTGAGGAAGTCTTGAATAATAAAGGCTCAATTAATGAAGGACACGCCGATACTGAAGGAGGCAAAAACTAGCAAGACAAGGAAGGGCAAATCCAAAGCTGACAACAAAGGAACAAACATGAATGCAGAGACATCATTATGGCGCAAACTGAAGGATGTCGAAAAAATGGTCAATTCCATCAATAATAGGCAGATCAGGCTTGTCGCTACTGTAGAGGATATGGAAAAATCCTAAATTTTTTTTATGCTTATACCAAAGCCTAGAACAGTTCTATTGTAGCCACATTAAGCCAACTGAGCCTATCCCCACTACCAGAATTCCCAGTGTTTCTACCAATCATTCGAAATTATGACCTCTCTTCCTTGGATGATAACTTAAAAGACTGAGACAGATCGGTGGCATCCCCACCCATTGTGTAGGTCTCTAATAATGAGAAAGAAGAGGAATCAAGGGACATTAAAGAGTGCCTGTGAAAGATTGATAGCTTTTTCGAGGATGGTATTTTTTCTAATCAAAAGGATACTGTTGTTGAGAAAGAAGTTGCTGCTACAGAAGAGGAAGTTATTGCTGAAGAAGAAGAAGTTGCTAAAAATGAGAAAGAAAAAGAAGAAGAAGATTCTATTGTGAACATTGTCACCACACCCGAGTCTGTAGGTGCAAATATTGATAATTTGGAGTGAGCTAAAGCGAAATCGATGAAAGTTGCTGGGGTAACTAGTGAAGAGCAATGCAATTCATTGGCAATAGTGGTCTACACTGTACCACTCCAGGTGACCTCTCCTACACAGGAAGCAGCCAATGATGCTGGGGTAGAGTCGGGAACTGAGGAGCAATCCGAGGACCGTGCAAAGCCCAAAAAAAAAGAAGAGAAAGCGCTCTAAGGATAAAAAATGAAAGAAGAAGGAGAAGAAAAGGAGGAGAAAGAAACATCGTGTAGCCATATCAATGGCTGAGGATAATTGAGTTAGTTTATTTTAAGCTTTAGTTTTAGTATTCATGCATTACATGTAGCTGTAAGTTTTATTTTGATAAGTATACATCGTCATTGCATTATTTTTATTGTCATTACATTTTCATGTTAGTGCATTGGGGACAATGCAAACTTTAAGTTTGAGGGAATGCACATAGGGCTTGGAAATGCACCCACATTTTAAAATATTTTTTTTTTGAAAATGAAGCACGCAAGGTTTAATTATAGTTAATGAAAATTGTTCAAAAATTTTTGTTACATTCGATGATTAATTCTTGAATCATGTAAATTATCAATGAATAAGTTGGATAAATTTGACAAAATGTTGTAGCTTCAATTCTTTGATGAATGAATTAGGTTGCATTAGTAATGGATGGCTGCTATCATTCCTTAAATCTCGAATAAATCTATTTTTTACAGTTGCTTATTTATGTATATATAGTTATAAATTAGAGACACTCCAAAGTGGGTGTAGTATGAAATGTTAAAGAGGGAACACTCCAATACAAGCATTAGAAAAATCAATCTAGCCAAAGGTTGTCGCTCTATGAGTGTGTGTCGGCACAATTACGTACTCCCTAGGGGTTTGTTGCACTTCATCGTTACTTTTTAGGGACAAGGGTATAGTAATGCAACGATATCCCTTATTTCAAAAAAAAAGTATATATATTATATAAAAATACTTAGTATTGTACAATAAATGTTGTATTGGTAGATAGAACCTAATGTTTGAAGCATGATGCTATTATTGATGAAGTTGCAACCTTATTTATTCATGCTTATGAATTGTCGATGTAATATTCTTTCATCTGAATGTGATTCATTCATTGGGAATTTAGAGGGTTCAAGTTACTAGAATGATCATTTGCCTTAGTAAAAAAAATTGCCTTGCTAGTTTCTATTTTACTTGAGGACAAGTAAAAACTCAAGTTTGGGGTGTGATAGCACTAGAAAGAACATAGGTTTTTCCTCTTACTTATTGGTTAAATTGTTCCCATTAGTTATCCTAAACATATATTTTAGCATTTTTAGTTTAGTAAATTGCATTTTATAACTCATTGAATCCTAGCCTATTTTATCCTTAATTTTGCTATCTTATTGCATTAATGTCGCTGCATGAGTTAATTCCAGATTGCGTCCAGAATTGTCGCCACACCTGACAGCTCTCGGGATAAGAACTAAAATTGCATGAGCTATCCAGTCTAGTATAACTAACCTATACGTACAAGGACAGAATAATTCTAAGGAAAGGACACCTATACTATAAGAGGAGGACATAAAAGATGGACGTAAGAAGAAAAGGGGGCTTTTTTTCTGGATCATCATCTTTTTAACCCTACCTTGAAGCTTGCAGTCATGGTAGCTTAAGCCTCTCATGGGTGAGCCAACATGAAAACCAGATGCGTACTAGCTTCTGACGAGGAGACCTAAGTGCGAGACAAGAGGGAATAGAGAGATTCAGTCGAGTTTTCTAGGAATAGTATTCTCCGCTCGATTCTTTCTTATTTCTTTTTAAATGCTGGTAATTGCTCTCTATTTTCTATTTGTATGGAAGTACACATGAATTCTTAGTTAAATGTTATCTTATCCAATCTTGATTTTATTATTTAATCTTGGGGTTTGAATGTTTTTTAACACGAAAGTGTTATTACAGTCACTGACACTGGGAAGTGCAGTGACATTTTGATCCAACAAGCATTTCAATGGAAGTTGAGTGAGGATTAAAGGAATTTAGTCCACTTGTCCTTAATAGTTCCATGTTGCCATCATAGGAAGATGGGGTTAAAGTGCATGTTTAAGTCTCAGATTAAATAGAGGAGTGATGCTTGGTAAGTTATACATTGAATTTTATTGCCCCGACAATCACCTGTCCTTGTATACCTTGTGAACACTTAGTATTCTGTTGAAGATTTATGTTGGGGATCCCAGTTTATCATTATCATATTTTATTTTATTTTTTTAAGTCATTGCATCGACAACTATCCTCACAATTTATCTCGTTTCTATCTAGTTGTTGTACCGACATTAATAGACAGAAGACAATCATCCCTATGGAATCGATATCTGGCAGGCTTACATCTGTCTACTATACTTGCATCGGCAGTGTACGCTTGCACATTATTGCTGTGATGTTAAACAGAAGTATCTAGAATAAACAAGTATACATACACGGACTGCACAAACAAGACTCGTTTATCATTCATACCACAACATCATCATCCTATCATACTCTCCTAACTTTAGATTCGCAATGTGACTGCTTTCTACAGATACATCTCAAACAATATTATGCATGCAAGAGTCAGTTTAAGGACTCACTTGACAAAAGTGTCTAGTAGCTTAAGTTTTAAATATAAGACCCACTCATAGACTGTAGTAAATATTGCCTTTTTAAAATAAAATAACACCACCAAAACTCATTTGAATAACCTTTCCCATCATCAAACACAAATAACCCATATACAAGGCCTTACTTCTTCAAGCATTCATGTAGATCTACTAGAGCCATAAAACTTACCTTGGAATGGAAATATTAATGATAAAATCCAGGGTTTTCGATCCAGCTAAAAGGGATACTTCTGATTCCTTCAGCCTTAGATTTTAATATTTTGAAAAGATAAGAAGAGAACTCCCTTTATTCAAACTTGAAGACTTATTAAAATAGTATAAATCTTTATTTGAACTTGACAAACGTCTCATCACTACTGACTTATCTCATTAAGGGTCTACAACTTCTAGGAAAACTAATTGAGTACCTTCTGTTTCTCTTTTAACTATCCTAGTCCATGTTCGGTTAGCTCCTAACTAGCTTTCCTTATAACCTAACCTGTACAGTATCATAGGAAAAAGGGTGCACTACCTCTGATGTGGACTCATACCTTCAGTACTGATTTACTTGATCACATCCTTCTTCCAACAAATCATAATAATCTAGCGTGGAGCCTTCATCATCTTGAATACATGACTATGTCTGCTCACACTATACACCAAAAAGAGCACTTGAGAAATTACCATTCTGCCAATCACACCACTTAAAAACTATGTCAGACCTTGTGCCTGCCAAAACCACGGCATTACAGTAAAATTAAATAAATCAAAGTGTGGCATACCTAAATCTTGAGTGGATGACGAACTATGTATGCGTGACTCGTACACTTTGATGTAAGTAAAAGCCTGAGTTCGAATAGATAAAGAACCTAAAGCTGGTGCGTTGGGTGTTCGAATTCTACAATATGTAGCGTCATTCACAACAATGGAATTCATAGCCTGAGACATGGGTAAATGATATCTTCTCATTGGCATTGTGATAGATTACTTGATCACTATTTGATAGTGATTGACTTTTCATGAAGGAAGATATAGTTGTTATCATGAGATAAAATAGGATCATATTGAGAGAACGAATATTATGCCAAAAAGATTAATGATATCCTATAAGAGTAACACACTTATGACAATGTCATTGGACAAGCACTGATCGCATTGCTTTCGTAATGGTATGCCTTTGGGGAGAGCTCAATCACGACACTATAGTAGAATGACTTCATGACTAAATGAGTTTATAATTAATAGGTGAAAAGTTGAAACTTAATTTTAAATCATTTAAGCCTCAATTGCATGTCCAATTGGTCCCTCCACTAACTCGTTGAAACCATAAATGAATTTAATGTTGAATCAAATGAACAAAAATGGAGAAATAGGAAACATTTAGAAATGATTAAGGTTTTCTCCAAAATAAAAATGACTTGAAAGATGAATTAATGTTTTTTGAATTAAATGAAGTTCGAAAAGAGAAATAAATCATTTGGTCCTAGTGAACCATTGAATACGAAAATATTAAATATATTTTCTCATAAATTCTTTTATGGTAAATTCATCATGATTTTAACGAAATCAAAATTGGATTGAGAAAATTATTTAATTGAAAATATATTGAAGTTTATTTTTGGGAATAGAAAAACAAATATTGGGTTGGATCAAATTATAAAGTATTGGGTTAAAAGTCTGATAAGCACTTGTAATTGGACCCGATATGGAAGAGGCCCAAAAGCCCCTTATGCAATAAGGGGGCAGACAAACCCTAGTATCATTAACTAAGGTTGCCTCCCCCTACATCCTAGTTGAACTAGGATTTCATTTTTCTAGTTGAAATAAACTTCTACTATTAAACAAGGGTTCTACCTTCTCTCCCTATAAATGGATGGCATCAGTAGAGCTATTAACACAACTTTTAGATATCGTTATTCTGCTCAAACGTTTAGAGAATTTTATTCTCTAAGAATTAAATATGTTTTTTGGAATAATGATTTTGTCGGTTTCTATTTTAAAGAGAGAATTTTCATTTTCACCAAAAAAAAAAAGAAGACTATTTATCGTTTCTATGTTTGATTCATTTTGTTCGAGCCCACGTTGAAAGAAATTCTTGGTACAAGAATAGTAGAGAAGATCATTTGGTTGAAAGTCGGGAATGACAAGGATCCGTCTATCTGAAACATAGCTATGATTTCAGTCTAGGGTTTATTACTATAAATATCACAAATCGAATCGGTTTTCAAAATTTTTATTTTCCACTGTGCAAGAAAATCATTTTTAACCGAATTTTTTCCAACAATATTTGTTTCTTAGTTGGGTTGGTGAGTCGGCATCAGGCGAATCCAAGACAAAGACACTAGCAAGCAGTTAAGCATATATCAAGCATTTACGGAGAATGAAGAATTATATGCTTTGAATACCGGAGGAGATCTTACTCCTATTGGATATATTGATTCTGACTTCCAAACGTGTCAAGATTCGAAGAAATCAACATTGGGCTGTGTTTTGCCCTAGACGACGAGTCCATAGTGTGAATAAGTGTCAAGCAGGGTTACACTACTAACTTCACTATGGAGGGTCGAATATGAGGTTTGGAAAAGTTATGACACTATAACAATGCGAATATGGCTAAACCCCAAAAAAACCACATAAGGACAAAACACATTGATAGAAGTATCATAAGGGAGATGGTAGTGTTTGATGGAATACTGGATTTAGTTAAAGATCGCATCTGAGGACAAACCCTGGGGATTTTTTCATTCTCTAAGTATTAAATCTATTTTCCGGAATAATAATTTTGTTGGTATCTATTTAGAAAAGATTTTGCTTTCACACTAAAAGTAAATAGAACTATTTCTGTTTCTTCTATGAGAACATTGTGATAAAAGCACTTCCAATGTCATTTCTCCACAAATAAAAAGATTAATGGAAATAAATAAGTAGGCTTTGTCATTGGTTCGGTTTCCTCTTCATGCATACTCTTCATGCATATTCACCGAGAAACCTATAGGCTAAGAAAACATTGTTCCGGTTCTCAAGATGCTTGCTATAGTATAATGAGTTAGTGGTTTGGATTTTATCTCTTTGCTATAGTGTTTTTTTCATTAACTTCATGATATACCTGCTTATTGTGTTCATGTTCCTTTTAAAATTGAATAATGAGTTAATGTTTGCTTTGGTACAATGTGTTCCTATTTCATGAAGGTGGCGTTCTATACACTGATCAATTTTATAGTGATAGGATTTGTCAAATTCTTCGTTAAACTCATCTTTATTCCTATTAAGAACATCATCCTTGGCTCCACTTAAGTAATTTACTTTATCTGATTTTTCATTTGTATTATGCATGCAAGTTTTAATTTAAAAATGACTTTCTTTTCTTTTCTTTTGGTGAATTTGAATTATAGGATTTTATTGTGTTCATGAAAACGGGAATTTAGTCAATCTGCAAAAATTGGTCAAATTTCAAAGCAAAAGCTTTTTACAAAAAATTCTTTGGTTTTTTAAAGCCTAACCCATTAGGTTTAAGTGATATGTTATCAACACCTCTTTCATTTTAAAAGATTAAAAGATGTAATAGGCTTATTAATTCCCAACTAGACCATTCATGGGTTTGTTCAAATGCCATGTGTTTTGCTCCATATGCTTGCAAAACTAGTAATCTCATTCCATCTTTCGATAAACTATCATTTGACCTGAGTCTTGGTTAGATGTGAGGATTAATACTATTTCTAAATTTTAATCTCATCAATCTTTTTATTAATTTATTTGTCTTTGTTGATTTATTATGCTGATGCTATGTTGAATTTGATACAGACACGTATATATATATTTGATATGTATTAATGATTTTGTGTCAGATCTAAAACCCACCCAATCCCTTCTAGTTTCTATTATAAAAATTTTCATAATACCCAGGTTGCTATTCATTGTAGTAATTTCTATTTCTTTTTTCTTGTTTGAGAGTTGCTTCTTGTTATAGCGTCATCAAAGCTTACTAATTTTTTAGGTTATTTAATGCCTTAGGTAAAAGTAAAAAATGTAGTGTATGGCAAATTCTTATATTGACATAATTTGGTTAGATTTAACTGTAGTTATCCTTTATTTTCTTGTTGGTGTTCGTGATGAAAACCAATATATGGAGATTAGTGATGATCTTACCAAGCACATGCATGAACAATTTAATGAGAGCACGTAAATCCAAGTAACAACATCTTGCTTTTGAGCTTTCATATTAATGCTTGTTAAAGATATATGACTTAAATTTTTGTTGAAATAAAATACAAGTGGCAAGTTAGGGGATCTACGAGGACGAAGGCCAAGGGCCGGTACAGGCTGCGTAGGTGAAATCTGTATTGAAGTATACTACCTCTATTTGATGTTGATTAGAATAAGGTGTTTTAACCTTACTGCATTATTTCTATTGAACTTTGATTTGAATATAATTTTACAAACCTATAAATAGACGTAGTCGTCTCTCCTCTGCTTGTGGTTTTTCCCGAAAAAGTTTCTATGTAAAGATTTTGTATGTTCTATTTTTCTTTCTTTTCTTTGTGATATATTATCATTATCAACATTCTATTTTTAACAATTATTGACAATTTTTTTTTCTTTTTCTTTGCGATATATTGTCATTATCATCCTTCTATTTTTAACAATTATTGACAAATTTTGTTTTACTTCATCAAGTTGAACTCAACTCTTAAAAATTAATTAAATATTTTGTTTTACAAGTCTTATATAACTAAAACTCTTATTAAATGAATAAATAAACACTTAATCTCTTAAATAAACTTTTAAGTAATATAAGACTCTAAAACTTAAGCTTAAAATATAATAATGGATAGTTAAAAGGACTTCCATCAATCTTCAACTCAAAAAGAATGTATTGATCTCGCCTAATAATTTTTGTTTGCATAACTTTTACTAAAATGATTATAACTTAATTTTTTGCACTCAAATTGACACATTTCAAAATGTGTAATGAAAAAAAAGGACATCATCTAAAATCCCGTCACAAATTAATTGATATTCCAAACTTAAACACATTTTATTGATATTCCAAACTTAAACACGTTTTATCCCTCTAGAGTTCAGATCACTTGGTTCTCAACTTTTGTTGTGTTCCCTGGTAGGAAAAATGGTCAGTTGCTAACATAAATTTAAACAGAAACAAGGATTTTGTTGAGAATTGATCCCAAACATGAACTTCAGCTACAGTTAAGACTTAAGTCGGCATGTATTAATGAAACCCATTGTAGATTGCTCTGCAAGGCAAAAAAGGATTCTTGGCAAGTATGATTAAATAATGATCAGATAGGTTCTGATAACATCAAGGGACCATATGCATTTGATTGGATATCCCAACGGCTTGATGCTTAGAAGGTGAGATTTGTAGATTAAAGTCAATTACCAGCTTAAGAATGTCAAAAGTACAAAAAAAGTAAGCTAATATATGGAATAAAGATTCACAGACAACGTTACTCTATATCTTATGGCATCTCGACCCATTCGAGCCGGTAACAACTCTACTAAAACACATCACTCCTCAGCTTCAGTTCCAGCAACTGCATTTTGTGATGAACCATCTCCAGCTGGCTTAGCATCGCCCTCAGTAGTCCCCAAAGCTTCACCATTTCCATTATCCCCCCCGGTTACTGTGACTGTCTTCTTGATAGTTCCAACCTTTACATATTTGCTCATAAACTTATATTCCCAATCTTGCAAAGCATCCAATTCAAATGGAACAAGACCCGATATGTCCCCGGTTAAATCTTGTTCTTCAAAAGACATCTTTGCAAGAGCTCTGCTAGCATCCTTTCCAGCAAACAATGCATAAGGTCCACCAGGTCCATAAAACATTCTGCAACAAACATTACATTTCATGCATAATTCTTGCATATACATATGATTAACAATGCCTCTATTGAGTTCTACAATCATAAAGAAAATTTCAGCAGAAGTTATGACTAAATTTCATGCATAGTAAACTTGCATCAATCAACATACAAAAACATGTTAATGTCCTTGATTATCATAGAAACAGGTTTAAATATCCAGATGAAAGGGAATGAATGGCACCAATGTTCAATTTTCATTTTCTCGGTCAGTTGAAACATGTGATTCAAGGTCCAAGTCTAGGACGTATAATTACACAAGGAACCAATTTTACACGCACGTTACAAATAACTTGTTTCCGCAAAACCTCACATAGTTTATCATATAATCATTTCATGATTGTGGTTAAAATATCAAAGAGTAGTAGGATTGTATTTTAACCATTCTACTAAAATAAGCAAATATATTAGATCAAAAAAATAAACTGATATTTTATCTAGGTGCTACGTCACCATATATAACCCGTGTGGTTATTCTACTAACTACACAAGTTTTTAACTGTTTTAAATGGATGAAATAAATTAAATGCAACCCAAACACAGATAATTATAAATTTATGATATGATATAGCAAAATCATAGGCGGCTCAGTTTATTTTAAAAAAAAATCTAATATCCATCCACTAAAATTTTTTTTAAAAAAAAAATCACCAGAAAGATCACAAGTTGAACCATGAATTAAAGCAAGTTTGAATTAAAATAGCATAAAATAGTCAAGAAGAAACCCTAAAAAGCAGAATCTAAAATAAATAAAAGCCCCAAAAAGTTTCAAACTGAAAAGGCTACTATAAACAAAGCTGATAATTCCAACACAAGTGTTGACCCCAAAAGAAAAAAGGGAAGAGAAGAAAAAACCTGCTTTGAGAAACATCATAAATCTGACCCTTGATGGCCATAAGGAGTGGCTTCTTGGGATCCGACCCATCATACTGTTTAAGTTCCTCCTCGGAAATTTCGCCTAGCTGAACCGGAGGTGGGAGCGGCTCCATCTGCTCCTCGAAAGCCCTGGAACGTTGATGGTGATCATCGGACGACCCGAATAGACCCGTTACTACATAGTAAATGGCCCACAACAGAGCAACAACCGTGAAGAAAGTGGCCGGAGATAGACCCGTATACGCCGTTATTTCCTCCTTCAAAGTCTCCCATAGTTGCAAACCCATCGCTTTGAATTTTTTTTTTCCTCTTCGTCGGCGATTTTTGTCTCAACTCAATTCTGGGTCAGATATAGAGTCTTCATCAGCTTCGTCTTAAAATAGTTGTTAGCTTAAAGTTTTTTAAAAGGTTAATTTTACACCTCATCCTCAATTTATGACTCTGATTTTAATTTGGTAACTAAATTTCAACACATCCGAATTAAGTTTTTCAAGTATGATATCGTAGCTATTAGATGATTGGGCATTAAATGTCATTTAGAATTTGATAAGAATTATACTTAAAATACAATAAAATAATATACACAACTTGAATCTCATATATAAAAAAAAATTTATATATTTCAGGACAATTTTCTCTACAACAGTATAGAGTAATTGAATGAAAATGTAATTATTAGAATTAATTACACTCTTTTATAATTATAAAGAATTATAATTCTCTAGATGTATTTGACTGACAAAATGTAATTACATCGTAATCATGTTTAGTAGTACAAATTGTATTTACACAATTACATAATTTATATTTTTAAAAAATATATTAATTACTATAAAATATTTATTAGTATGATAAAAAGAATTTCTAAACAAATAACAAAAATTAAAAGCAAATCATTATATTTATTATGTTAGTGTAAAAAGTAGTTGATAATATGATTACTAATAAAAATAACAAAAAAACAAACATCATATACAATTTTATCTAACTATTCTAGGGCATATTTGTTGCGTTATTCCCTCTTTAATATTTAACATATATTTTTATCATCATATGTTGGTCATTGATTGAGTTTATCATCATCTGAATTTGAATTTGCATAATTAATCTTTTCAAGATTTCATTCTTCCATCTAATCTTCAGAGTATGGATAATCTTAATTTTACCTATTTTTGAAGTTATGAAATATGCAACATGCTTGTGCAATCTAACCTTTTTTTTTATACTATACTAAGGTGATGTTAATATAGAAAATATTTTTTTAAAACCCCAAATATCTTTTCAACCATATTTCGAAGCCTTAAATGTCTTAAATTGCAGAGTTCGCGAGCTATCTACAGTGTTTATGTCTGGCACTATTCTCTCAAATGATATCATACCCCACATTGTGTTGCAAGAA
>CM025250.1:10447535-10463974 GCA_013677275.1 Gossypium schwendimanii
TTTGTAATTTTATTAATAATTATTTCTTTTTTAAATAAATTGGTCATTTTTTTCGTCAACTCAATATTTAAATTGAGAAAATACAACCAATTAGCAAGGGTGTTCATAATCGGGTACTCGCAATTTCGAGTATTAAAAATGTAGGCCCGTGACCCTACTCTTGAATATCTTCGGGTACCCGGAATTTTGGGTACTCGTAATAATTGAATACCCGTATTTTCGAGTCACAGGGTACCCTAATTAAATTTGTGAAATTTTTTTACAATCATACAATTTATTGTGATTCAAAATGACAAACTTAAAAATCCAAAATAGATAATAGCATAATCCAAACATAAAGTTTAGAAATATAAACGTAAAGTTTCTAAATCCAAATTATATAATCCAAAGATAAAACTTCAAAAAATATACAACTAAAGATAAAACATATAGTCATGTACTCATCATCAATCATCATGGCATGGTGTGTATCTGAAACCATGGGCTGAAAATTTAAACTTTAATCATAAACCAATCTGAAAAAAATAAGCTAAAAATTAGATAATTCAACTATCATAACTCAATTACTTATTCTCACCAAGCTAGTGGAAAAAGTGTACTAAATAAGAACCAAGAGAACAATTAAGATGATAAAACAATCAAAACAATTAATTAAGAAATGACTTTTTCATCAGAGACAATATCGTCAAAACAATTTAAATTACAATCAACAAATAACATCAGAAAAAAAAAAACATGATTTATGAACAGAAACTATCCATAGGGCATAGGCATGAACAAAGTGCATTCAGAAAAAAGAAGTATAAAGTCATCTTATATGATTAAACAGACTGCAAAATACAATCGATGAAAGTTTGATTGTCTAATACTAGATAAAGTTAATAACAAATAATTCATCTCCTCATTCCTATAGGGTCACAACATGAGGCATAAAATGGACACAATCAAGCAATAATTTGGAATCTTTAAACATAATAATAGTAAATATCAAGCTCTAGCATTTACAGTTGTTATAAAATATCCACAATTTTTAATTTTCTATCACCTAAAAGATTTGCAAAGCACCATAGTGAAATAGAAAACAAAAGCTCAAACTGATTGACTAGTATACCAAATAAAAAACAAACAAACAAACAAAACAAAACAGAGAAGTTTGAGAAGAGACAAAGAGAGAGACGAGTAGACTGAAATATTGAATAGTAGTACTTACCTGAGCTTTGAGATGACGACGACCGGAGATGGTGAGAACGGTCAAACGACGGGTGGCGGGTGGTCACAGATGGTCAATTGATTGGTGGGAGTGGGGTTGACGGAGATGATTTGCGTGGGAGAATTGAACGAGTGGAATAGTGATTTAGTAATTAGCATAAAAAATTGGGAATCAGTTTAAGTTTTAACTAAAAAATGTAAATAATTTTAAAATAAAAAAATACAAATACACATAGGTAACCAGGTCGAGTACCTGTGGAATTTAGAAATTGCGTCCCAGGCCCGACCCGTGAACTTGTAAAAAATAATAGGTTGGGTACCCTGCCCAAATTTTTTTAAAAAAAATAATAAAATACCCGTTTAATTTTTTACCGGGTCAACGGGTCGAGTATTTTTGAACACCCCTACCAATTAGGCCCTTAGATTATTAACTTTAATGGTTGATTGTTAAAGTTAACTGTTTGACTTTTTCTTTATTGTTTGGTTAACTTAACTGCTGGCCGTACAATTTCAGGCTGAGGTTGTTGAGGAGGAGGTACTTGGCTACTTCAAATCCTATAAATTGGTCAAACCATTAACCCATCATCATGACAAAGGCATTACAGAAAGCACTTCCGACTTCGCTCTGATCAGCTGTAGGAGCCTATCCTTGTGCCTGAGGTACATGGCTCTCAATTTCTTCACTCGTTGCTTCTCTCTAGCTTTCAGACATATTCTTTAGTAGTTACTACACAACTAAAGTTAATTTTTAAAACTACAAGGACTAAACTAGAGATATATCATGTATGGTGGGGGTGTGATTTAACCTTTCGTTTTCCTAGAACCGACTCAATCTTTTATCTAATACCAAAACTTGTAACACCCACATCTGACTCGATTATCGGATCCGGTTATGGTATGTCAACTTAAAACCATTTGAGTTTGATACAAACGCTTAAATTATTTAGCTTTGAGGTCTTGATGTATACCCCCGAAAAGGACGTTAACCCCAGTATAACAATGGCAAAACAATCAAATCAATATTACGCCAAGTATAATAAAACATAGTTTAAACAAACATCTGATGAAAGCCTTATAAAAGTTGACAAGGTTATATACAATGCAAGGTGAGTGATTTCCTAGACAAAAGTTTCAAGTGCATTATTGGAAGTTAAATATCATTGAAATCAGTTCGGTGTATTTGACTAAAAGATGATCTCATAAACCATAATTCAATTTACTTCAAGCATACGTAAACATTCTCTTAAAACAGTCATTTGGTGAAAGATGTAAATTATTACAAAAGTTGGTTACAAAATAGTTAGACACATTACCCTCCAAACGGTCATGCATGATATAGAATTAGTTAAGTGGCTCACTATCAACAGTAAATTTGGCGTAGTCCCCTTTCTACCAAATCTCTTTCTACTATCTACATGACTGATAAGGAAAAGATAATAAAGTAACTTCAACAAACTTAGTGAGCTCCATACAAAACGGAACACACAAATAATATATAGGGATATCACTAGTAAACAAACATTAACACTCGTAAAGAGCAACAAACTTTTTCAGTGAAACCATGAGATACTAACATGATACGCTAAATGGCATACACATTACTTAGATAGAAACATACCACCAACATAGACACATCACATGGGTGGTCACTACCTGCCTACTAAACCATGACTTTCCACAATAGTGTACGTTTGCAAATGACCCATCTTTGTGCCAGTTACTAACCCAGAACTTCGAAATCATATCATACAGCCATATTCATATACATTTACCACTCTAACTCCTCATATCATTTTTGTTAAGCTGAACACGTGCTTTCGTGATTTGCCAGTCTCGTTTAAAATACATTTTCCCTACTTGAGGCATCACCAATAGATCTCCTTATCATACATTACGTATTACGTATCACATATAGATGGCATTGGCTCTTGCAACAAAGAAGGTATGTACATCAGAACTGACATACTCATGCAAAACAACCCTGGATACACACGTATAACCATACACCACATATTAACTTATTAGGAGTAGAAATACTTACCTTGTAGAATTTATATTACTTGGGAATTTTATAATACAAAGGAGTAAGTGTAACAGTGTCAACCCAACTTGAATCATTGGGTCTGGATCTCGAGTATTACTTCATATATCACTTTGCAAATTTTCAACTAGTTGACGGTTACTCTCTACTTAAACATTTTTCTTATAAATTTATTTAAAATTTCAATATTAATAAAAATTAAAGAAAGGTATTTACAAATAAAATAATATAATACATCAGACTAATTACAACTTATAATAACACAAAAGTTTACTAAAGACAGACTCTTAGAACATAATCCTACAATACGCCACTATCTAAAGATGTCCACTATATGCATAATATCCCAAATTGCCGCTTCCATGGCGTACTTTTCGCTTGTCTCTCCTGGCGAACTCATTCATACAGCAAAACAAGAAACATAAACATAATACTTATAAGTTACACGAACTTATAAGTTTGAAATACAATTTACCTTTAAACCTTTCATGTTGAATTCTTCCTCCTGATTATTTAGATTTCCAAATCTATCTTTAGTTGATACCTTTGCATCATCGAACACACATATATATATACCTATGCACCACTTACGATACTTCATAAATGATCTTTAACTTAATTCATTAGTTGACTTCAGATCTTACCAAACAATACCACATCTTCTTCTCTATTTAGACAATTTGCATCGTTTATCCCAGAACAATTGTCCACAAACACTATTTAATGGCGGATACTTACACTTTTAGTGGATACCCACACTGAGTTGAATTCTATCAGTGTACCAATGAAATCATTTTCTCTTTCAATACCCAACACAACTCATATGAATAATGAATTAACAAATCATTCAAAAATATTCTGCACAAGTCTTGTTATAAAGCACAACAATACCCAAATTGACAGATGTGTAAATAGTTATATTACTTATTCGAAGGTGGGACAACCACTGATTAAATCAAAAACCTTAGATTCCAGCTTAGTGAGGAAGAGATGACATTTAAAAGAATGAAAAAAATAAAGAGCAATATTAAAGGAAGAAGAAAACTTTCTCCACGAACTCTTTTCACACACACATATATATAACACATTCCAGCTTAGTAGAATTTAACAAGTGTCACTTAAATTAGAATTTGTCTTTTTTAATGGCCGACAAATTTTGAGAGAAACATAAATGAGGATCCTAAACAAATATTATTTGACCAACCGATCTAGTTGGCTCCTAACTAGATCACTTTACAAACCAAACTAGCACAGTATTTAGACGAACTAGGCGTAGTATACATTTGGCGGTAACTCACACCGTACTTACCTTTTCACTTAACGCATTCTTTTTCTTTTAAACAATAGAATAACCTAAAATCAAATATTCACTTGCTTACATGGCGGTTACTATATGCCCACACTTACTCGCCAAAAGACAGAAAATGGGCAGATTAAACTATGCCAAACAGATGGCTTCACAACTTCACGCCTTATCTTCGGATCCGCCAGACTTGTGGTGTGACAACTCTTTCCCCCTAAACAAAATATTGTCCTCAAGATTTTTGTAACTTAGAGAATTCCACTACAACAACTGTATAACTAGTTGTTTGCGTCCGACACATAACATTAATTGGCAAACTAATCCTTAAACTCATAGTGACTTCTTTTTCAGAGTCATACACTTTAGAGGTCCTTGCTGGTAAGGATGCCATCAAACTATTTCAGTTAGCGAATTCAGAACTTGGCGATCACTCTCGTAATTTCGAAAGTTACATAACTTACTCTTTGACAGATGCCGAATTTATATTAAAGAACCTGAATAGTTACTACAAATTAAACTTCTTGCACATGTTTATTTCTATATAGAACAAATACTCAGACACCCCTTCAATCAATTTCCTGAATCAGTCGAAACCATAATTTCTTTTCTGCTTAAATTTTTTGCTATCATCATTTTCAGTTCTTATCTTTCTTAGAGGTAATACTAGCTTTTCCTTTTTTTTCTTCCTTTCTTTTCTTTCATACAAAATGGTTAGAACTACTACTGGAAAGGAGGAGCCGAGGCTAGATTAATCAAAACATCACTCTCCAAAGTCCAACCATCTTCGAACCACCATAAATTACAACCTTAAATAATTTTAACTAAACTCTCACGCATAACAAGGTGCAGCATAATATCATTGTTTTACCATTCATACATTATTATTTATAGCATATTACTCTTTAAACGCAATGGATTTTAGCATCTGAACTTCCTTTATCTACCTACCGAACATCACGATCTACAGCATATAACGATTATCCCTTCACTAATCAATCCCTTTTTAAAATACATAAGCATTTAACAAGCTTTCTGAACAGTAATAAGATTCATTAGGCAACACATATTAATGGACAAAAATATCGATAGTATGCATACATACAGGATTGTAACACCACCCAAGACGAGTTACATTTAAAGGATTTAGATAGTTGCCTTAAGACTTATTTTAAACATTAACTCCTTCAAAAATATTGGGCGTTTAACTATTCTCAGACAAAATATGTATATCTACTTGCATATATATACCACATACTAAGCATTTAAAGTCACTAAGCCATAACTATTCAATCTGAGCATAATAAGTGCCCAAATCCCATAACAATTATAGTCCTTCCTTAGCCACAATATTATTTCACACTTCAAACACATCATAACACATTTATATACACATGATTTGTGATTCGAATACATAGCAATTTATATACAAGTGTCACATACGAATTTACTTTCTCATATTTTATTTGACTTAACTCAGACAAGGTAAACTGCAACTTCATATGACTTAACTTAGATCATAGAAACACTAATAATGTATGAAACACTTAAACACATCTATAGCTTAGTTAAGGCACATTAATGTTAAGATGATTATTTTAAATCTATCGTACGAACAATATCAGGTTTAACATTTAATCACGAAAATAACAACCTTTCAACACCATAAATTACAACCTTAAACAATTCTAGACTCAACTCTCAAACATAACAAGGTGCAACATATAAATATCATTATTTTACCATTCAGACATTATTATTTACAGCATATTACTCTTCAAACGCAATGGATTTCAGTATTTGGACTTCCTTTATCTACCTACCGAACATCACAATCCACCGTATATAATGATTATCTCTTCACTAATCAATCCCTTTTTAAAATACATAAGCAACCTTTTTGAACAGCAATAAGATTTATCGTGCAACTCATATTAATGGAAAAGAAATATCGACAGTATGTACACATGTTGCTTGAATTAGTATTTCCCATGAAAACCAAGGATTTCACCCACATTCACCTTATGCCACCACTCATACCGACTTAAAGATTTAGTAAAACAACCAAAGAGGATAATAAAAAACTTACCAACATTTATTATATCCATTTAAGGACAATTAGTTGACAACCCTATTCCATTTTTTTGCCAGCACTTGAAACTTAATTTAGGATAGCATCAAAATATTGAATGAACAGTATCTAAATGTCATTTTAAAACAATATACTTAACACAAACTGGTTGGCATGTTAATGTCACTAGGGATAGCATAAACATAACTCCTTTAAACACATTTAAAAAACACATTTACTCATTTTATCACCATATTTGCACAACCCAAATAACACCTTAAACATATTTAAGAAACATAGTTTAACAACCTGGTTTGAACATATTACCACATAATTGAGCAAACAATATTGGACATTATTAAGTCAAATAGAACCAGCCTCACTAAATACCAACAAGAAATTTAAAATAAAATAACTAATTAAATGCAAGCTTGAATCAAGATGCTTTATAACCGAGAATTGCACGCTAATAAGAAAGAAATTTAGGTGTGAAGTTAAATTTAAAGCCTCAAAAACCTACCATTCTAAAGTTTTAAATCCAATATTAAACTTTCCTTTTTTTTAATATCTTCCAGCTCTTATCAGGAAAGCTATCATTTCGTTCTTCTACTGTCTTTCTTATCACATTATTACCAATATAACAAGGTATTCTTTCATATAAATAAAAGTTTCAACATACCCAAGAGACTAAGCCAAGTTCGGTGTACCATGCATACAAGGCGAACTCATATTTAACTGCCAGAGGATTGGCTAAAACGAAAGCTCTGATATGAACTTGTAACACCCTCAACCTGACCCGAATCATCGAGTTCAAATCTCGGGTATTACTTCACATATCACTAAGCAAACTTTCAAATAGTTGACGGTTACTCTTTACTTAAACATTTTTCTTATTAGTTTATTTAAATTTCAATATTAAAGAATTAAAGAAAGGTATTGAAAAATAAAATAAAATAAAATAATACATCTGACTAATTACAACTTAGAATAACACAAAAAGTTTGCTAAGGACAAACTTTCCAAACATAATCCTAGAATTGTTTATCTTAGAAAAATTGTTCACAAACACTATTCACTGGCGAATACTTACACTTTCTGTGGATATCCATTCTGAGTTGAATATCATCAGTGTACCAACAAATCATTTTCTCTTTCAACACCCAACACAACTCATATGGATAATGAACTAACATATCATTTAGAAATATTCCTCACAACTCTTGTATTATGCATGGTAATGATGTAGGGACATTCTGCTAATTGGAAAACATTGCAAAACATTAAGGAATAAGTCATAGGTGTATTATGCATGGTATGGGTGTGACACTACCTTTGGTTTCTCTAAGAATTAGCTAAACCTTGGCTGTGATACCAAACTTGTAACGCCCCTTACCCGACCTTGAAGGAGGATCTAGGAATAGTGCGTTACAAACCTTACATCCTTTCCCTTTTTCCAAACACAATTTGAAAAGACGTTAGACTTCATCAAAGCTATCTTAAGGTAACAAGATTTTGAAATAGAAAAAAAATTCACAAAGTAAACCACTACAAATCAAGACCATAAGCTTCATTACAAGAATAAGGGAAAATTGTAGTTTGACAAATACAAATTTAGTTACAAAATGTCATTCTTTAAAATACTAAGCATTAATGCCACCCCCTATTGTCATGAATAAAATAAAATCATTAGAAGTCTCACAATAGAAAAATATCCTATAGCATGGTCCTTGGTGAGTCTTTTACTTCTTCAATGATCTAGAGAAGAAAAGGTAACGGAGTAAGTTCATAAAACATAGTGAGTTCTAGAGCAGACACTAAGATAACTATACATACGATAAAAAAATGAACCTTCCCTACTCAGTGAAACACATAGTTTGCCTCTTGGTGAATACTATAGACAAGCAGACTTTGTACAATTCACACATTGGTGAAGTATTGAACTTACATAGACCTTATAGAAGACTAAGATCCTTTGGCACATACATTACACCCATACATTCATGCAGAAAAACTTCTTTGTGTTGGCCAAAAAACCTAGTCCTTGTTTAGAGATCATATCATTCATACATTTCTTTTCCTTTGTCATGTTTTGCCAATTTAGTTTGCAATTACACTTGCCCTACCAAAGGCTACATAATCTTTCTCATGTATCGCGATCTGTCAGTTCAATACTCAAATCATTAAAGGCAATGCCATGATTTCATTTTCTTTTTGTTTAGACCAAATGGTTCCTTTCAGAGTATGCGAGTATTAACTCAACACGAAGCAAGGCTCTTATAATGTTTATACATATATGTCATGTAATGACCCGATAGTCATGGGTGTCGAAAAGTGTATTTTCTGGACTCTGTTTTCGTAAATCAGACTCGTAAATATTTATTAAAAATATTTACGAAGTTAGTGGTGTAGTTAATTAGGTTTTGGTTAAGTGAATTTGCATGAATTAATAGTAATTAGTTATAAGGAATAAATTGCATATAGGGTGAAAGTTGAATTATAAATTAAAGAATAATTAAAGGGAATAAAGAAGCAATTATGCCATTGTTTTTTAATGAGGCGGCTTTAGGTAAGATATTTGTAAATTTAATATATATTATAATATAAAATCTTAAGTCTTAAGTATATATATTATATAATTATATTAAAACTAGTAATAAAATATAAAAAAATAAAGAAGCCAAATGAAACAGAAAGAAAGAAAAAGAAAAAGAAAAAGGGAAAGAAAGAAGAAACACAATGCTTAGGGGTTTCAAAGTTTTCAAGTTCAATTGGTTAGTCAATTTAGTCCATTTTTCTTATAATTTTTATGTTTTTGGAATCCCAGTGTTAAGTACTACCCGACCCATGTCGAAATTTTAGCAAATATTGAGTTTTTAAGTGTTTCTAAAATTTTTTTAAGTTTTCGTTTTAGTCCCAATTTATTTTAATGTGTATTTTGGGCCTTGAGGGCTCGTATAAAGGACAAAATGTATGATTTTGATTGGTTTTTGACATGAAAGTTATATGATATAAAAAGTTTACATTTTCTGTCTTTTTGATTGGTAAACTTCGGTAATGCTCTGTAACCCTGTTCTGGTGACAGATTCGAGTTAGGGGTGTTACATGTCAGACCAGACTTTTCACAATAAGCATTCGTTACTTTGGTGAAAACAGTTTACTTTCACAGAATAGGTAAACTTACTATATACCAGACATAAACAAAAATATAACACACTCAAGGAGTATGAAGGAACTTATCAGACAAGTTGCAGAAAAGCTTAGATAGTAGGACCCTCATTTTTATCTCGAGAGCTTTCAAGATTTTCTTGAGCTATAACATGAAGAGTTATCTTATAAGATCATTTTACCATAAACTAAACATGTCTCACAAGAGTGTTAACAAGAAACCTAAAATTTGAAAATTTCCTCCTTATTTCCCTTAAACTAACCCTACAGAATAAAACCTTAGGGCCCTGTAAATAACCATGAAAATAACTTCAGTTTCATTGGTATTTACAAGGTACCAATGTCAGTGGACTTTGCTGAATACAACGAACTTGATCCTTCAAGCAAGTTTTAGTTCTCGAGTTTTTCGAAAAAATGTAGAGAATGTTTTTGAAGAGAAAAATTAAGTTTGCCAAAGAAAGTAGAAAACTTGATCAGAAAACATATGTTGGCTTTATACAGGTGAATATGAAAGGAAAACTTATTGGGCAAGTTTATCCTCCCACTATCCTTCTTTCGATACCCATGACTAATGACATTCTCTCTCATCTTAAATGCATGTCCTTTCAATTTCAGAAACCTTGTCCCATTCTAACTAGTACTTTTTACGCCAACTAAATGGTTCCAAATAAAATAATAATAAAGCTGGCCGTTCTTTTAAACTAAGGGCTTAGCACTTAAGGAATAAACATTAACGTCTATCAGCTACAATGGCGTATACCTCATAAGAGAGTCCGCTAGACTTCTAAGCTCGCCTTAGTAAAACTTCACCCAAATGGGCATTCTATAGTCTTTGAGCACTTAGTCATATCTAGTACCATATTCACTTTGTACATGTTCTATAAGTCTTACTTCTAATAACTGTACTCGAATAATGTGGCTTTGCTGAGCGAGATGTTATGACTCTCCATCACTTAGAAAATTTTGTCCTCAAAATTCGTACCTGGAAACATATAAGGGTACTGAACTTTCATTTGAGTTTCCCTCTCCTAGGTGACTTCTTCAGTGAGATTGATAACATGTTAATTTGCATGACTTTTTGTGTTTAAGTCTGTTAATTTTTGAATTTATCTTTGCTGAATTAGTGCTTTTATGTTTTGATCTTGTCAAGGATGCAATTGGGACACTAAGAGTAAAAAACGAGCAGAAAAAGACGAAATTGAAACACAATCAATGAAATGAGGCCGAATAAAAAATGTGGAAAAAAACCAATGACTCATCAGATTCCTTTGACTTTGTAAAACCCAAAAATAGAAAAAATCTTATTTTATTTTATTTATTTATTTTTAATTATATGTTGAAGTGGTTAAAGCCAAAATTAGTAAATACCATGTGTATAAATAGGGCTTTATTGTACTTAGGAAAGACACATTTAATTTTATATTTTCATTTTAATTTGGCATTGAATAGAATTATTTTCTTTTCTCAAATTTGGTGCGTAACATTCTGTTACTTCATTTCCAATTCTTTGTTCTTTCAAAATTTGTCTAATTGCTTTCCAAGTCCTTTTCTTTCCCAATTTCCACCATCTTTCATACAAATTCAATCATAGCCAACCAAAGCATGATTAAATCCATGCTTCACTAAATTCTATCTTGGCTTTAGGCCGGTGTTCTTTCCGGTCGGGAATCGTGAGATACGTATCCATACTAAAAATCCTTCCAATTAGTATTCATGTTTTTTCCTAAGTATTGGGATTAACAACTTATCCCTTAAAGTTATCCTGATTTCAAGTCAAAAAGTGCACGTTGGGTTGGAGTCGTGTTTGCTAACAGTTGGAGAAACGAGTCGATTGTGCTGTATTCGGATCTTTCCGAGAACAAATGAAGGAAGAAGTGATCGGGTTTAAACGATCCACGCGGTTGAGGCTGTTAAGTCGAGTTAGGTTCTTCAGAGTGCAAAACTGCCAAAATATTGAATCGGGAACACGTGTATCTCGGTTAGATAATCGGTAAGGGTTGGTTTACAGGTCGTACCTGAACTAGCTACGAAAGAAAAAATTGGTGGTTAGGACGTTCTTAACTGCTATAACCAGCTTATTGTTTGGAGAAGAAATTTAATTTTCAAGGATCGGTTCAAAAATCTAGATTCCACCGAGTCTTGGGCTATGGCTTATTATCTTTGATTACAAAATCTGAATTTAATTTCCAATTTATTTAATTATATATTTATTTTGTATCAATTATTTAGTTTTTAAACATTTCAAAACTCCCCTGATTTATTTACTTATTTTTTACCAGGTCCGTTTGGTGTCGTGGGCACGATTATAGCAATGACTATCGACACGACAAAAATTCTAATCACAAGTTAAACGTGAAAGTTTATTACAATACCCATCCCTATGGACTCGACCCTACTACCACTCTTTACTACTATTTAGAGTTATTTTGTAGGAATTATTTTTGGTGGTTTCGACACCCATCAGAGATGATTCCTCCTTAACCTCTCTAGCTAAGATACGGACAAGCTCTTCCTCGTAAGATAAATTTGGTTCAACTTCAAGCTCCGCAATTTGTACCACATGAACGGGATTTGACCTGTACCTTCTTAACATCAATACATGAAATACATTATGGATCCTCAACAGTTGAAGAGGCAAAGCCAATTTATACTCCACTAGACCCACTTTGTCCAAAATCTCATAGGGTTCCACAAACCTTGGACTCAAGCTTTCCTTTCTAACTAAACCGGATAAACATTTTTCATGGGGAGACTTTTAGAAACACTTTATCCCTTACTTCAAAAGAAATTTCTCTCCTCTTTAGATCCGCATATGATTTCTATTGGTCTTGAGCTACTTTTAAGTGGCTACGGATCACTGGGACTTTTTCCTCTATTTCTCGTACCAAGTCTGGGGCCCATTATCTTTTTCTAGCTCAATTCCACCCAGTAGGTAGGTGTCCTACACCTTCTTCCATAAAAGGCTTCGAAGGGAGACATCTTTTAGTTGGCGTTGGAAATAAATTCCACTAGAGGGATATATTTCTCCCAATTGACTCCAAAGTCTATCACACAACTGCTTAGCATATCCTCTAATATTTGGATGACCCTTTTAGATTGGCTATCAGTCTGAGGGTGGAACGTAGTGCTAAATTTCAACTTCGATCCCAAGGAATTTTGTAATTGATTCCAAAATCTCAAAGTGAAACTTGGATCTCTATCAAACATTATGGAAGAGGATATTCCATGTAGGTGAACTATCTCAGCGATATATAACTCAACAAACTTCTCTATGGAATAGGTAGTGTTCATTGGTAAAAAGTGTGCTGCCTTTGTAAGTGGATCCACTAGTACCCAAATAGAATTCTTCTTAGAGAGAATAAGAGGTAACCCTGAAACAAAGTTCATCGTAATCCTATTTCATTTCCACTCGGGGATTTCCAATGGGTACAACTTGCCTGATGGGACTTGATGTTTAGCCTTCACCCTTTGACAAGTTAGACACATTGAAACATACTCTGAGATTTCCTTTTCCATACCAGGCTACCAGTATAAGTCCTTTAGATCTCAGTACATGTTGATACTATTTGGGTGGAGTGAAAATGGTCCTTGATGAGCTTCTTTCAACAATTCCTTCCTTAGTTCATTCCCTACTGGCACAAATATTCTATTTCTATACTTGAGCTCGCCTTCCTTACCTATGTTGAAGTTCACCGCCTTACAGACATCTTTTGCTTGAATCGGGCGCACTGAATATCTTTCACTTGTTCTTCCAAAATCTAAGAGAAATGAGTTGGTTTTACAACCAACTCTGCCAACAATGCTCCATTTTTAGATACATTCATTATTGCTCAAAGAGACAACAAGGCTGCTACAAACTTTCTGTTTAAAGCATTTTCCACGACATTAGCTTTTCTAGGATGGTATTCGATGATCAGGTCAAAATCCTTCAACAATTCTAGCCACCTTCTTTGGCATAGATTCAAATCCTTTTGTGTTATCAAATATTTTACACTTTTATGGTCAGAGAAGATAGGACATCGTTCCCTGTATAAGTAATGTCTCTAGGGTTTTAACGCCAAAACCACTACAGCTAACTCCAAATCATGTATAGGGTAGCTCTTCACATAAATCTTTAATTGGCACGATGTG
Organism: Gossypium schwendimanii; assembly: GCA_013677275.1. Taxonomy (NCBI): domain Eukaryota; kingdom Viridiplantae; phylum Streptophyta; class Magnoliopsida; order Malvales; family Malvaceae; genus Gossypium; species Gossypium schwendimanii. The sequence continues at coordinate 10,461,453 of CM025250.1, forward strand.
TAGGCTATTGCCCTACCCTTTTTTATAAGCGCACAACCCAATCCATTAAGTGATGCATCCGTATAGACCGTATATTCAACTACAGGCTCGAGTTGTGCTAGCGTCGAAGCTTCAATTAAGACCGCCTTCAATTTCTCAAAACTTTGTTGGCAATAATCACTCCAAAAAAAATTTTCTTTCTTTTTCAGTAGCTTGGTGAAAGGCGATGCTATTATTGAGAAGCCCTTCACGAACCTTTAATAATATCAAGCCAATCCTAGGAAGCTGTGGACTTCAGTACCATTCTTGGGTGAGTTCCATTCAAGCACTACCTTTACCTTTGCAGGGTCCACAGTAATTCCATTCGCCAATATCACATGTCCAAAGAAGTGCACTTCCTTTAACCAGAATTTACACTTGTTAAATTTTTTGTAAAATTGATGTTCACGTAGAGTCCTCAACACAATCCTTAAATGTTTCTCATGTTTGACCTCATTCTTAGAGTAGACAAGTATGTCATCAATGAAGATCACCGCAAATTGATCTAGGTAAGGTTGAAACACTCTATTCATCAGGTCCATGAACACAGCTAACCCATTCGTTAGCCTAAATGGCATTACAAGAAACTCATAATGGTCATACCTCGACTGGAAAGTTGTCTTATGTACATTAATATCTTTAATATTTATTTGATAGTATCCTAACCTTAAGTAAATCTTGGAGAACACTAAAGCTCTACTTAGCTGACCAAAGAAATCCTCAATTCGAGGTAGAGGGTACCTGTTCTTAATCTTGACTTTATTTAGCTGCCGATAGTCGATACGCAGACATATAGACCTGTCATTCTTTTTTACATATAAGATTAGTGCACCCTAAGGTGAAACACTAGACCTAATAAAGCCCTTGCTCAACAAATCTTGTAATTATTCTTTCAACTCCTTGAGTTCTACTGGTTCCATTCTGTAGGGCATACATGATATAGGGGTTGTCCCTGGTTCCAATTCAACTGAGAACTCTATGTCCATCTCAGGGGGCATGCCAAGAAGCTCCTTAGGAAATATATACAAAAACTCTTTTATGATAGGCACTAAAATGATCTCGCTTCTAGATTCGGGCATATCCATAGTATACACCAAATAGGCATCAGTGCCTTGAATAATCATTTTCTTGGCGGTTACTGCATAAATGATTCTATTCGTCGAATCTGACTATTTACTAGACAACATTATCTCCTTTCCCTCAGTACTTACTAGGTGTACACTTCTAGTTTGACAGTCAACCATTGCATTCTACCTGATCAACCAATCTAATCCCAAAATATGGTTGAACTCATGAAAACTCAGTAGTAGCAAGTCCACCAAAAATACGTGCTCGCCAAAAGCCAATAGCCAATACCCAAAGGACAAGTCCTTATTAACCTATTTACTATCATACTTTGACCCAAAGGGTTCTGTTGTATGTAAATATGTAATGAAAATGTGCAAGTTTACACATCGATTCAAGTAATATAATGATGAGTGTGTATCGTCTCCACAAGGATTGAAATTTGATTACAATTGATAAAGTATTACTGTAGATTTAAGTAATTTAACTATGTAAAAGAAACAGAGTATAAATTGATGAAGGGAATTAATGAATGAACTAATAATATCAATTATAACTAAAAAAGATGACAAAACAATCTAAATATCATGGCATTTCACAAAGAATAAGTAGAGAGTATTTTGCTGTTGAATGATAAATGTTGGAATTACTTAGGGAATATTTTCATAACATAATAATGTCATGGAAAAATTTTGACTAACTACTGCCTAGAGTATTTCTACTGTAGTCTACTTCTTTCGAAAGTCAGACTTTATTTATTATCATGAGCCTGTGTATGTCTATAAGACTCACGAATGATAACCACACTAACGTTATTTACCTGTACAGATCACAACTTCTATGTCTAGAGTGCTGCAATGATTCTTTCAAATACTTGCATGTATCAATCGATTAATAATCTGATGTATTTAATCCTTTCAGATTCAAATTCATCTAAGAACATAACATACAGTCAATTATATCTAGAGCTTGCATGCATGCATTCAAAATAAGCATAAATTAAATGAAACAGTAAATTCAATCAAAATCATATCATGGGCATTACAGCTAATTCAATATTCACCCAAATAATTCCAACCCAAAGATAATTAGCTCATGAGTTGGGCAATGAAATCTGAAATTGAATCTGTAACAACCCAATTTTAGGCCTAGTCAGAACAGTGGTTTCGGTACCACAAATCCGATGAGGAAAAAATTATTTCTCATTATATTTTTATGGTCTAAAATTTTACGGAAAGATTTCATAAAAATTTCGTTCGAAAATTTCGACATTTGAGCACTCAATTTAGTGAAAAGGACTAAATTGTAAAAAGTGCAAAAGTTGAGTTCTTGAAGCTAGAGGTGTCAAATTGCTATGAAATTTAAAATTGGAGGTTCTTAAATGGTAATTAGACCATTGGTTATGTTATGGACAAAAATGGACATGAAATAGGTGAAAT
>CM025250.1:10503412-10513746 GCA_013677275.1 Gossypium schwendimanii
GATTGAATTGCTATATACATTATGAATGTATTGATTATTTGAATTGAAATGAATATATGTGTAAATGTGTTAATGTGAAAATATGAGAATTGGATATTGGTTGTATTTGAAAGGTGAAATGAAACCCTATTAACTGTATCAGGTTGAGTTGGATATAGATGGCATGCCATAGGATAGGAAGAGTTTAGGGATTTCTTCGACTTCAAATCGATGAGGCACTAGGTGCCAATTTGCTTTGATTTAACCGATGAGACACTAGGTGTCAATTTATACAGCGCTGGGTGCAGTTATTACTTTGGATTTATCCGATGAGGCACTGGGTGCCAAACTGGTGTGTTGGTTGGATCCGTATATTTGTTTGAGTCCGAGTCGTGTTAATAGAGGTAAATAAATAATAAAGTTCTATATTTGATATTGAAATAGCGTGGTATGTGAAATGGAAATGAGATAATAGATTGAAAAATGAAATGTGAAAAATGTTGTGAACAAAAGAAATATATGAGTTATGTACTCATGAATTGAATGTGGAATGAGTTGTGCCATTGTATAAATGCAATTTTGATTGATATATGGAAAGCTATTTATATAGCAAGTGATGGGGATTGAGATAATTGTTTAAGCCAAATCAAGTATGAAATCATGTGAAAAATTGAATACAATATAGAATGATGCATTAATATGTATGAAATTGAAATGATGATATCTTGTAATGTTATGCTTAGTTAACGATGTGATTGAAAATTTAATTTGAGCATTCATGTATTATTATGTCTTTAAATGTTCGGATTATAGAAATATTACTGAGTTTTACTTAGCGTACGGTTTTGTCTTCCGTGCGCAGGTTAGGTACTTCTCTTTTGATCGCTGACTCGGCATCCAACAACGATCCCAATATCAAACGTGGTGATGTTTACATTTTGTGATGGCATGTATCTACGATGTCTTATTTGATAGTTATTTTGTGAAGGGTTTGTAAATGGAGTTATAAGTGTAATATTGGTTTGAGTATATAATTATATGTTTGTATTTGAAGCCATAAATTGGCACGTTATTTTGGAACCATTGCTTGTGGTGTGTATGTGAACTTAAGCTTGATATTTAGGTAGTTATAAGTTAGGTTAATTTGAATAAATTGGTATACTTAAAATATTGATATGAATGATGTATTGATGATATGTTTTGATGATATAAATGTGGTGCCAATAAGGGTACATTGGTTAGGCACCTAGGATGATTGTTTTGGCGTGTTTTGAGTATGCTTGATTGTGTTTTGAATAGGTTAAACTAATGGTTTTTGAGTTGCTTACTGCCCAAGTAAGTAGGATATGGTAAACTTGAGTTTTAATTTACTTTTAGGTGCACACGGCCTGGCCACACGGGCGTGTGTCACACAAGGGCAACACAGATGGGTGTGTGACCCAAGTCAGAGAGTTACACGGCCTGGCCACATGGGAATGTTTCTTGGCTGTTTGAAACACATGGCCAGGCCACACGGGTGTGTGACCCTTATAGTTGAAATTTTTCTAACTTTTTTCTAAAATTTTCAAATGTTTTCGATTTAGTCCTGAATCATTTCTAAAGTGATTCTAAGGTCTCGAAGGCTTGAATAAGGGACGTTATGCATGCTTAATGATGGATTATGTTGTGATTATTGAAATGTTTTAAATTGAATGATTTAGGTAATGTTTATTTGGTAATACTCTGAAACTCTATTCTGGTGACGGATACGGGTTAGGGGTGTTACAGGTTTGCTAGAGGGAAAGAACGAATGGGGGTGACTACAGTAGCAGGGTCTCTGTTGTTAGCCCTCCTCTTCTGGTAATGCTCTAGTTGAGGACAACTCCCTTCCTCCTCGCTAGAGGGGTTGACACGCGCGGCCCCAGTTGAAGTCCTGCGCCTCTATCCACCACTACTTATTAAAGCATCGATGTCCATGGATTTATTAAGCTCACGTGAGATGTTTTCACTGTTGCTTGAACTACCTTCGTTGCCCTGATTTCCCCCTGCACCACCAACAACCATAGTATCAATAGAAGTAAGTAACAAGTGAGTACCTCCTCTAATCCTCTCCTCTTACTCAAACTTTGGAAGGGCAAAGGAACGAAGCACTATCCCACAATAATGGTATAAGAAGTTTGCAGGCTCCCTCAAGTGCCCTGTCAATATCATCCCAAATTGGTTGCAGGAATCGTGAGGCTAAGTGTCTCTCACTGGTCGCCCACTAACTGACCGCGCGACCTTCTGGTTGTCACTAGCCCTCTAACCATTCGGGCTAAGATCATTCAAACATAATCTGAAGACATTCTTGGCAGTTAGAATCTCTTCTAGAGCCTACACGCGACCAATGCGCAACCTCTAATATTGCGCGACAGCCTCATCAGTGGCGAGGCTCCTCTAGAAAGAGCGCATATCCTTGCTAGGGAAGGACCATCTAGTGGGAAACCCAAAGCCCTCGCCAAGTAGGCTGCCAACTTGGATGTATTTCCCCCGATTTAGGCGAAGATTCTTGCATTGGTTTTTTTTTTATAATTGTCCATGCCTTCCAACGGGGGGAAAATAGTAGAACCCCACGGACTCCTCTACGTCAGTCCCTGTCAGCTGATATAGATGCTGGAAGATGGAGAACATAGAGACCTTGTCGCATTGGCAACTTTCAAGGAAATACTCCATGGCGAGCCACCAAGAGAAACTGAAAAGTTGGCCAGGAGCGAGCCTATAGTCGTTGAGGAAACTGTAAAAGAAGGGGTGCAGAGGAAGGTGGAAGCCCGTTTCCAGGACGTATAATGGAAGAAGGAAGCTGTCTTCCATCGCTTTACACACGTGGTGTGACCCTGAGGGAATGAAAAAGTCATAAGCAAAGTAGGGAAGCTCGATTCTCCGCATGGCCAGAGCCCGCTTCATCTCCTCTGGCATTGTGGCGCAGGCATAGGGTTTTTTAGTCACAATGATTGGAATAGGATGAGCCGAGACAATCTAGCTGTGAGTTCTTCTCATTCTTACTATATTTCAAACAAAAGAAGAAATAAAACACATATAGGAGTTAAGAAACAAAGAAATTTGTGATATTTACCTCGATTTCAATTTGCAGAAAAGCCAAACAATGGAGAAACATAAAAACCCGGCTATCCCCTTTTAAATGGAAACCCTTAAAACTGTTCGGATAACCAAAAATGAACCAATAGCCTAGATGCGAGCACAGAAAAATGATTCGTATCTCAATGATCGGATGTGCGCACCCAATGCCTGGATTCGCATGTGGTAAGGCAGCCATGTCTAAAATGGCCCCACGGCGTGCCTAGCAAGCTACTTCTGAAATGGACCTAAAGCCCGCCACTTTATAACGTCCCTTAGGCCCACCAAGGGGGGACTGAATTGTTAGGATCTAGACCTCTGACCCGGATGAACCCGACCTGAAAAAAAAATGTTCGCCTATAGGCATAGTCAGCTGAAGACCTCAATGGAATGCAAGATGTTTGCAGAGATAGCTCACGGGGGAAGCCCGCAGGAGAGCTCGCGTAGGCCTCGCAAAAATGAGGTTGCAAGAGGAAAGCTTGCAGAAATGAGGTTGCAAGAGGAGAGCTAGAATAAACCTCGCAGAAAGAGGACCCTCACTCGTGACTGGCAGGTGCGAGGTTCGCTAGGAGAGTCAGTCCCAAAGTTAGAAAGGACCGCGTGGTCCGCAGGCAAGCGTCCAATAAGCCAAAGGAGGCCTAGGGAATGTCAGCACCAGGGATACGGAATGTCAAAGCCCTCGGCCCAAAGGCCAAGTCAAAACAGTGGGTCCTATTGTGAGCTGTAATAGTAGCAGTAGGAATGTGTATAAATACTCTCTATGTTTCCCTTAATAGAACAAGAAAGAATATTACTCAACACATAATATATAAAAATAACATAATATAAAATATTACAAATTATAAAAAAAATCAGGCCAAGCCCAAGCCTCAAATGTTTAAGCTCGAGCCTGATTTATATTTTAGACAGCCCTAAGTTTTTTACTTAAATCGAACTTAATATTTTTACCGAAATCTTCTAATTTTTGAGATTAGGTGGATGAATTGGTGTAATAAACATAATATTTGATTACCTTCGCCCAAGCCTGGTGGAGAAGGGGTCTGATTTTGGTAAGCCGGCCCATGACAATGTTACGTAGTTGTAGTAGTAGTATTATAAAGGATTTGGCGCTTTGTGTGGCATTCAAAAATCGAAGTATCGGAGAATGGGAGTGAAGAATCTGTGGGATGTATTGGAACAATGCAAGAAAACATTGCCTCTTCATCATCTCCACAACAAAAGGGTATGCATAGATCTGTCTTGTTGGATAGTTCAGCTTCAAAATGTTAACAAATCTCACTGCCCCATCAATAACAAGCTTTATCTCGCCTCTCTCTTTCACCGCCTCAGGGCTCTCATTGCCTTGAATTGCTCTCTCATTTTTGTTACTGGTAACTTTCTTTTTCATCAAATTCGGATATGGCTCTGTATTTCCACTACTTTTACCCACTTCCTTCATTCTTCCGTTGTAGATGGGTCAATTCCTGCCATCAAATTATGTACTTACAGGCGGCGCTTAAACTTACGACCTGAGGCTCAAGATGGGGCAAATTCACATTCACAAAACTCGTCTTCGCTTAAAAGGAATATGGGATCTGAATTCTCTTGTATGATCAAAGAAGCAAAACTCCTTGGATTAGCACTTGGAATTCCATGTTTAGATGGGTAATTCCCAATATTTCATTTGCTTTTTTATTTCGGATAATGAACCCAGGGCTAATTCTTCTTTCTCTCTTTCTTCTTTAAACTTGAAATTCAGGATCGAGGAAGCTGAAGCACAATGCGCTTTACTAAACTTAGAATCCTTATGTGTAAGTAGTTGTCTTTCTTCTTTTTTAGTGATACAATTGAAATTAGTTCAATATTTGCAAATGCAGTCCCTTCATTAAGTTACTTTACTATCATCAGGATGGGTGTTTCTCTTCTGATTCAGATACCTTCCTTTTTGGTGCCAGGACAGTGTACAGAGACATTTGCCTTGGTAAGTTTTTGGGTATTAATTTTCCTTTTTAACTTGTTTTTGTAGATTATGAACTTGCTAACCATTTTATGTTTTGACTTAGGCGAAGGAGGCCATGTTGTTTGTTATGAAATGGATGATATAGAGCGAAAACTTGGATTTGGGAGGAACTCCTTGGTAATTTACAGCTTTGCTTCAGTCATGTACTATACTTGTTAATTGTACCATGTATAGGAACTCATAATATTGGGACTTTCAGATTTCTTTGGCCCTTCTTCTTGGCAGTGATTACACTCAGGGTGTCCGTGGTCTTGGTCTGGTATGTTTCAATATCAAAATTGTTTGGTAAAAGTACCATGGAGGGTCCTAATCTAGGAGCTGGATTGCATTTTACCATTGAAAAAAAAAAAGGGCAAAATAGTTCCTGTACACTAGATCAAAGAGCAAATTGGTCATTTTGTTAAAAATTACATTCATTTCTATTGTTAAAAACTGTTCCTTGCATGTCAGCATGTGGTACACATGGCATGCCACGTGTTACTTTCTGGTTATTCTGTCAACCATGGCCATTTTTAACAGTACAAATGGATGAAAATTTTAACAGAAAGGACTAATTTGCTCTTTGATCAAATGTACAGGGATTAATTTGCCTATTTTTTAAGTAGAGGGGGCAAAATGCAATCTAACTTCCAGGAACTTCTATGGTACTTTTACCAACTGCTTCTAATATCTTCGTGGGCTGTTTTAGCTTCTTTTGAAAAATGCTTACGGAAAATAAGACTCACATTCCTTACTGATACAGGAGGCAGCATGCCAGATTGTTAAATCAGTTGGGGACAATGATATTCTTCGAAAAATTGCATCGGAAGGACTTTCTTTTACAAGGAAGAAAAAAAATTCAAAGAAGCAAGGTCAGGTCAAGTGCAATGACAAGGAAACTACATTGTCTTGCAAAGTGAACATGAATGGTAAATGAAGTAACCTGCCTCTATTACATAAAATGCTTGTATATCATATAATATGAGATTGACTCCTATGAAGAACATTTGTCCAACTAGTAAACAAATCCTTGTATTTGGAGAGGTCTTAATATAGGTAGTCTGATATTTTTACTGAGATTATTATTTAGAAGAATGTTGGTTGAGTGTTATTAAACTTTAGGCTTGATGTGAGACGACTTATATATACCCAAATTGACACAATTAGCTTTTTGACTGATTGTGATAGGAGGCATTCAGAATTCACAAACAGATGATCAGTATTTGCGAGTGGTGGAAGCATATATGAGCCCCAAGTGCCATTCAGCTGACTCTGATGTAGTCCATAGGTAAAATTTGTATAGACCAGTCTCATTATATGATCATATACCAAGACAAGGCATTTGATGCAATGAAATCGATATTGACATGTCTGCTCTCATGAATATCTGCATGTTTGATGCAATTATGGATGGATGTCAAAGTTTGTGTCTAGTGTGTATGCAGACCTTTCTTAATATTGTTTAAGTCTAGGATAAATCTTTCATAAGATAGTTCAGCAATTCAAGAGAATTTGGAAAATTTTGCAGTGAGGTGTTTTTGTTTATAAATGTGACCTGCTTTTCTAGTACAAGTTCCTTATTAAGAAATATTGGCCATATTCTTTGCGGAAATCTAAATCTCCAAACATCTAAACTAAAAACTTAGTAGCCTAAGATGACTGATTATTGGAATTGGGTCTATTCATAGTAAAAGTACCATGGAGGCTCCTGTACTAAGAGTTGGATTGCATTTTGCTCTCTCTAGTCAAAAAATGGGCAAATTAGTCCCTATATGTTAAATCAATGAGCAGATTGGTTCTTCTGTTAAAAGTTCCTTCAATTTCTACCATTAAAAACTGATCTCTGTACATTACCATGAGTACACATGGCACACTATGTGTTTTTGTATGATTATTCCGTTTGCCATGTCAATTTTTAAAAGTACAAATTGATGAAACTTTTAACAGTAAGGATCAATTTGCTTTTTGATCTAATGTACAATGATTAATTTCCCTATATTTTGAGTAAAGGGGTAAAATGTAATTTGACTCCTAGTATAGGGGCCCCCATGGTACTTTTACCGTCCACCTGTTCTTACTTTGTTCAGACGCTCACCTATGAAAATTTTTAACTACTTTGTACTTGTAGAGCTCTTGTACAGCGTCCATTCCAGCATGAGCAACTGCAGAGGCTCTGTTCTCGGTTCTTTGAGTGGCCTCCTGAAAAAACAGGTAGTTTCTTTGTTCCAAAATTTACCAAGTGCATGTGCTTAAGGGAAATGCCCTTTGCCAAGGCCACATTTGCTATATGTTTACAATCATGCTGTTGCTTTTTGAACATATGAGCTCATAATGTATTAATGGCTCAGATGAATACATCCTTCCTAAGATTGCTGAAAGAGATTTACGACGATTTGCTTATTTGCGGTCTACTTCGTCTCAGTTAGATGTTAACATTCCAATGAAGGAGGTACTGTTTCCATCTTTCATCTATATACAAGTTTATTCCTGAACATGTACTTAAAATATATTGTTTGAATGTGATTTACCTATAAGTAAGCCTCCAGTTTTTTATGTGATAACCAGAATATGCATCATAATTTGTTCTCAGTTTTGTGCCATGAAAATATTACACAGTAGTATTTGATTCTCCATTGAAAATTCTTGTGATGTTGTTGATGCTAATCTGTAAATCCTAGATACCATTAAAATCTTTTGCCGTTACAGGTGCCAGTTAAGTGTCCTGTATCGGCAATTATCAAGCGCCGAAAAGTTCATGGAAGAGAATGTTTTGAGGTGCTGTGGGAAGAACTTTATGGAATTAAAAGCTCTGTAGTTCCCTCAGATCTTGTAGAGAGGTATGTGGCCGTTATCATAATCGCTTACCACCATCGATGTTATGTTGGAACATAAAAAGATGAAAAATTTATAATGCAGTCCAACAAAAAAATGGGCTTTTTCATATTCAATTCTTAAACTTGGTAAAAGTACCATGGAGGCCGTTGTACTAGGATACGGATTGCATTTAGCTTTCTTTAATAAAAAAATGAGCAAGTTAGTCCCTTTATGTTATATCAAAGAGCAAATTGGTTCTTCTGTTAAAATTTCATCTATTTCTACTATTAAAAATTGGTCCATGTACATCAACATAATGTACACATGGCATGCTATGTGTTTTTAATGGATGAAATTTTGAACTGAAAGGACCAAATTGCTCTTTTGTTTAATGTACATGGACTAATTTGCTATTTTTTGAGTAAAGGGGGCAAAATGCAATCTTGACTCCTACTACAGGGCTTCCATGATACTTTTACCCTTAAACTTTCTAACAGCTCGATTTTTTCAAAGATTCGGCAGCCCTTTATTTTGGTATTTATTAATGTATTCTCTGAATAAATGATTCATTTCCTGCTTTCCACAGTGCTTGTCCTGAAAAGATCAAAGAGTTTGATGATAAGAGAGCACTAGAGAAGAAAAATCAACGTAAATCAAGACCGAAGAAATCGGGAAAACAATGTTCTCTGACCGAAATAGATCAGAAACTGCAACATCTGTTGCTTGACATCGAGTTAGGGAGTGAGTCGAGTCCCATGGCTTCAAGAGAAGTTATATCAGATCAAATGCCGACAGCAACCAAGGTTAATTTCATGAACCGAGATCCCCCAATCATTTTGGATTCCGATTGCAGAGCTACAATGTTATGCCAGGAAACCGACATTACTGCTCCAAAACATGAAGTTATTGATCTTTTGAGCCCTTCCCCGCAAGTGCAGTCCCGGGTTGTTTCTAGATGCACTCAAATGAATGATCAACACATTACTATAATAGATTTGAGTGAATCGGAAACTGAGAGATCACCTGAACATGTAAGGAAAGCAAGAGAGCTTAGACTGTTTCTTGCCAGCATTCGAGATGACTTCAATTGAATGGATTGCAGCCATGATAGATATGTGTAGATTATCAGTCAACTATTATGCATGTTTTATCTTTGTGACATGTCAAAGTATGTTTTTCTTTCTATTAATTTGTGACTTATTTATGTGTATCCTTTTTTGTCATTTATGAATGATTCAATCATCCAAATGCCGATAAAAGTATCATAGAGGCTCTTGTAGTGAGTCAGATTGTATTGTCTCTTCTACTCAAAAAAATGGGTTAATGGGCTTTTATATGTTTGATCAAAGAACAAATGTCATTTTATTAAAAATTTCATCCATTTAAATTGTTAAAAATTGGTCTTTTGTATGTCAGTCTAGTATACACGTTACACACCATGTGCCATTGTTTGGTTATATCGTCAAGCATGTTAGTTTTTAATGTACACGTGGTGATATGCCACATGTCACTTGATGTCCACGAAACCAACTAAAAATACGATAAAAGCAAGTGTACTTATCGATAAATAGTATAACTACGATGAGCAAGATATTATTTCCACAAAAACTAAAAGTATTAGTAATTATTGTCTTTCTATTATTTAACCGATAAATTGGAATGATTAATTAAAACTAAAATTAACTAAATTAATTAACTAAGAACACGACAAAAAACAAATCAGGAAAATAATCAATTAACAACCAAGGAGTGAAACAATATCTAAGAAAGAATCCATCTAGATTGCATCTGTCATTATCAATCTGAATTAGACAATTTATTCACTTAATATCTTGATCTGTAGAAATCTCTAAATTATGCTAATATCTCTCTTCAAGACTAAGAGCAACTAACTCTAGGTTGATTAATTGAAATTTCTTTCTAATTAAACCCCCTATTATCGCATTAACTCGATCTATGGATTCCTCTATTAGATTTGACTCTAATTCGATAGATTTATGTTGTCCTATTTCTAGGATTGCATGCAACTCCACTCAATTTTGCTAGATCTACTATTAAATAGGGTTTATTTCTCCTTTGAATTAAGCACATCAAACATGAATTAATAATTCAGAAATATTAAATCAAGAATTAAGCATACATAACTAAGAACAAGATTCAAGTATTTATTACGTAAAATAGAAATCAAAAGACAGAGTTCATCATAGGGTTCATCTCCCGTAGGTATTTAGAAAATTAGTTCATAATACCAAATAAAAACATCTCAAAGACAATATAACCACAAGAAATAGAGAAACTCATAATAAACTTCAAAGAAATCAAAAGTAGATATTTTATCTTGGTGGAAATCTGCTTCAGAGTCAGCTTCAATGGTGTTTTCCGAGTTGTTTTCTTCAATATTCTCTGACAGCCCTCACTTCTCTTCTTATATTTGGTATATATAGGTCTTAGAATGCCCGAAAAACCTAAA
>CM025250.1:10554457-10565714 GCA_013677275.1 Gossypium schwendimanii
ATTCTTTGGAGATTTCGAATAGAAAAAGAAAATTATGGAGATAATTTGATGGTTTTAGTTTTGAGAATGATAGCAACAGCTCCAGATACAACCCAAAATGGAGTATACCTTCACAGATCAATGTGGATGCAGCTTTCACTACTTGATAATAATGTTTGGTTGAAGAGATTCCAATTTTCTTTTATTTAAAATACCTTTAGTGTTACTTAAATTCAGGTCATTCAAATAAATTTTTTTCTTGACAGTTGAGGTACCAAAATAGAGATACTAGCGTTTGGAGATTTGATGAAGTACAAGGACTACTAATGCTACCATACCAAGTATTCATCAAATTATGTTTTTAAAGATTTCAAGATATGATTAAATGTCCAACAAGAACCTTGTCGGGTGCTATTAAGAACAAATACATAAGTAGCAATTTTCATTGCTTATTATTTTCTTTTACACATCATTTAAATGACAAATGATTAACATGGTACATTCATTCTAATGCATATTGATCAGAGATTACATACCTCTCAACTGCAAAATTTCTTTATTTCCGTGCCCAAGAAAGGCCAAAACATAAATCACAGGTGGAGAGACTTATGTTCTGAACCTCTGAGTGAGTTTCTCAACCCCTTCCCGACAATCACCGGCCACCCGTTTTGCGCCTTCTTTAAGGGCTGAGCTAAATCCTGCTGTGCTTTGCTGCAATTCTTGTACCGATCCCCTCGTGCTCGATGCAGCCCTATCTTTCAAAACTCCAGCTTTTGCGCTTGCTATGGAGGCCCACTCCTTCAACATTGAGATAAAATATTGTATCTTTTGAATGATCTTACTGATGAACTCTCTAGTTTTCCCTTTAACTTCACTTGCCAATGCCTTGAGCTTCTTCACTAAAGCTTCACTCCTGGTGACGGTTCCTTCAACCTCATCTTCGACTTTCTTCCCTACATTTACCCATGTAACTTCTGCTATAGTCTCTTCCTGAAGGTCTTTATCAACCACCACTTTGATACCTTGCCTCTCCCAGCGGTCTCTAGCCTCCTCTAAGGCTTTTGCCTGTTCTCTTGCTCTTTTTGCTTCATCCTCAGCCCACGCCCTGAATCATTAGGAACTTTAAATGCTCAAATGATAACAGAACTGAGTCAAACATATCTTTCAGAAAAACTAAAGCAGCCAACGACAGACAAATTAAAGAAGAAATACAGTAAGGCAATAATTGAATCTACAAATGGATTTTACAGTAACCCAAGAGAAGAAAAAGCCAAAATTATGAACAATTATTCTTCCATAAAAGCATATAAGAAATGCAGGAGAAATATTGATTCGACTGCCAAGCTAGATATTGGTTTAGCAGTTGGCAGAGGGTATAATTCAAATAGCAAGCAAGCCAGGTTGTCTTTCTAAACTGATAATCTTTACTTAATATATTGGTTTAGCAGTTGCAGAGGTAAAAAAACATTTGAATTTTGAACACAGATTTTCGAGAAAAATACTTCCGTAAATTAAACAAGAATATAAATCATGACATATGAACATCATGTCTGACACATTGTTTCTTGTTGAAATATGTGAAACTCCATATATTTTGGGAATATATTTTAAATGTATTTAGGTAGATAAGTTTTATTCTTATTCTAGGAATATTTTATTTTATGTTTTAGTAGTTTATTAGAATAAGGGAATTATTTTCTCTTATATTTTAGTAGTTTATTAGAGTAAGGGAATTATTTTCCCAATTAGGATTAGGACTCTTTTCTCTATTTAAGTTCAGTTCTTTAGTTAATAGAAAATAGAACAGTTTTATTAAAAGCTCTCTTGAAAACTTTCATGGCATTTGAGCTAGGTTAAATCTCTAGTAACATCATGGTTAAAATAGCCTTCACTGGAGATAAGAGATCTAGCAATCAAACAAAAGAAAAAAGTTCTACTGTTGAAACAACTACCGAGAGTACAATGACTTACACCTTTATTTTCAGTTGACATCTCACAAGCTGAATGGCAAGAATTATCTGGAATGGTTATTGTCCGTAAAATTAGCAATTGATGGGCGGCAAGCTAGGTCATTTAACTGGAGAAGTCAAGCAACCACAGGTGGGCGATCTAAAAATGAGCAAGTGGAGGTCAGAAAATTCTATGATAATTGCGTCGCTTATTAATTCCATGAAAGCATCCGTAGGTAAATCTTTTCTTTTTCTCCCGACTGTTAAAGATGTTTGGGACGCTGTGAAAGACACCTATTCAGATTTAGAAAATGCTTCACACATCTTTGAGTTAAAAATAAAACTTAGGAAAGCTAAATAAGGGGAAAAGGAAGTTACTTTTTATTATAACGAGACGATGTCTCTTTGGCAAGAACTTGATCAGTGTTATAATGATGAATGAGAATGTCCCGGAGATGGTGTAAAAGCTATGAAAAAGGAAGAGAATGAACGAGCTTATTTGTTTCTGGCTGGTTTAAATAAAGAATTTAATGAAGTGAGATCTCGGATCTTAGGAAAAAAACCGTTTCCAAAACTTTGTGAGATTTTTTCTGAGGTTAGAAGAGAGGAGATAAGGAGAAAAATTAATGTTAAGGCCAGGGTTTGAAGCTAATGATAATTCTGCTCTTATAACTATTAAAAATAATGATGATAGTGAAAAATGGAAAAAACCTTGGTGCGATCACAACAAAAAATATTGGCACACTCGAGAAACATGTTGGAAGCTCCATGGAAAATGGACGTATGGAAGACAAAGAGTGGCAATGATAGTGGTTCACAGTCAGGGGATAGCAGAGCTTTCCAAACAATTAATAAAAATTATGAGGGCCAAAGTTCTCTGGAAAGGTCTTCATTCACTAAGGAACAATTAGAGCATCTACACAAGTTTTTTCAATCACCACAATTTCGGATGAATTCTTCTGTTCCTAACTCATCCAATAATCTTTCTTCCTCTTTTGCCCAATCAGGTACTGATTTTTCTATTTTTTTCAATATCAAACCTTGTAAAACAAACACGTGGATCGCTGATTCTGGAGCTAGAGATCACCTGATTAGTAGTCATTTTCTTTTTTCAACTTACACACCTTGTGCAGGAAACAAAAATATCAAAATAACAGAAGGGTCGTTCTCGGCAATAGCCGGGAAAGGCACTATTAAAATTTCGTCTTCCTTGGTTTTACATGATGTTTTACGTGTGCCAAATCTAGCTTCTAATCTTATATCAGTCAGTATATTATCCCAGTCCTCGAATTGTCATGTTATATTTGACTCCTCTATGTGTAAATTTCAAGATATGGTCTTGGGGAGGATGATTGGCAGTGCTTTATTTGGTGAAATTTACTCTGGTGAAATTTACTTTCGTGACGACAACTATCTAAGTCAACCAACAACTACTTTATGTTTAAATTCTGTTTTTGATTTTGATAAGGTTATGATTTGACATTATAGGCTTGTACATCCTAATTTTTACTATTTAAGATATTTGTTACCTGATCTATTTAAAAAATAAAAGTCCTTCATATCACTATGAATTTTGTGAATTGGCTAAACATCATCAGTCATTCTTTCCAGCTCAAAAATATAAATCTTCCAAACCTTTTTCGTTAATTCATAGTGATGTTTGGGGACCTTCAAGAGTCTCAACTTTTTCAGGAAAACATTGGTTTGTCACATTTATTGATGAACATACTCGTATTTGTTGGGTGTTATTATTAAAAGATAAGTCTGAAGTTAAAAAAATGTTTCAATCTTTTTATGCTATGGTGAAAACATAGTTTGGTGTGAAATTATAAGTATTTTAGAGTGACAATGGTGGGGAATTTTTTAGTGACCAATTAGGTGTTTTCTTAACCAAATATGGAATAGTCCACCAAAGTTCTTGTACAAATACACCACAACAAAATGGGATTACAGAAAAAAAAAAACTGACATCTTTTGGAAGTAACTAGAGCCTTGATGTTCACTAGTCAGGTACCACGTTATCTTTGGGGCAAAGCCTTGCTAACAACTACATATTTTATTAATAGAATGCCCAATAAAACTCTAAACTATAGAACTCCTTTTCGTCTTTTTAAATATAACTTTCCTAACTCTAAATTGATCACAGATTTATCCCTCCGAGTTTTTGGTGTAGTATTTTTGTTCATCCTCACAATCAAGGTAAACTAGATCCTAGAGCAAAAAAATGTGTCTCTGTTGACTATGGTTCTAATAAAAAAGATTACAAATGTTATGATCCAATTGATAGGAAGATTCTTGTTACCATGGGTGTCACATTTGTTGAAACACAATCTTATTTTGATTCTAATCTTCAGGGCGAAAATTATAGTAAGGAAGATTTTATAATTGATCAAGAAAAGACTAGTAATATACAACATAGGGATTCTAATAATGGGGAAGGCGCATTTACGATTAACACAGAAATTAATGATGTTAATGTTGTTAATAAAAAAGAGTATGAAGGTGTAAAGTCTGATCATGAGAATAAAAAACAGATAAAGGAGTTAATTGTTTACTCAAGAAGAAATAGAAATAAAGAAAGTGGAATCCACCAGATTCATCACCAAGAATCCGACCCGCAAGATCTTGTCAAAAGTCCAGGTAAAGCTCATAATCCAACCAATGATTTTTCTGATTTAGATATTTCAATTGCTAAAAGAAAAGATGTTAGAAATATTGTCAAATATCTCATGTCTAACTTTATATCCTATAAAACCTTGTCTTCGACATTCTCAGCCTTTGTTACGTGTCTCGATACTATGAAAATACCCAAAAATGTGAAAGATGCTTTACAGGTTCATGAGTGGAAGGAGGCCATTTTAAAGGAGATGCGCGCTTTTGAAAAAAGAGATACATGGGAAACAGTGGAATTACCTGTAGGAAAAAAAATAGTGGGCTGTAAATGGGTGTTCACAACCAAATTCAAACCAGATGGATTTTTAGATAGATACAAAGCCCGGTTGGTGGCTAAAGGGTACACTCAAACATACGTGATAGATTATCTTGAAACATTTGCTCCAGTAGCCAAATTAAATTCCATTAGAGTTCTTTTATCAATTGCTATTAATCTTTATTGGTCTTTACAATAGCTATATGTGAAGAACGCTTTCCTAAATGGGAAACTTGAAGAAGAAATTCACATGGATCCTCCTCCAAGTTTTGAAGAAAATTTTAGAACTCAAGTATGTAAACTCAAGAAATCTTTGTATGGTCTAAAGCAGTTTCCTTGAGCTTGGTTTGAACGTTTCACTCAAGTTGTTAAAAAACAAGGTTACTCACAAGGGCAAGTTGATCACACAATGTTCTATCGACATTCACAAAAAGGTAAAATAGCAGTTATTATAGTTTATGTCGATGATATCATTCTTACAAGAGATGAAGTGAATGAAATAAGGTGTCTCAAGGAGCATCTAGCATTGGAGTTTGAGATCAAAGACTTGGGTCATTTGAAATACTTTCTTGGAATTGAAGTTTCTTGATCAAAGAAAGGTCTTATGGTCTCTTAGAAAAAATATGTGATTGATATTTTAAAACACCAATTGATCCAAATGTAAAATTCCAAAAATAAAGAAGGTCGATTAGTTGATAAAGGGCAATACTAAAGATTAGTTGGTAAGTTAATTTATTTATCACATACAAGGCCAAACATAGCTTTTGCAGTGAGCTTAGTGAGTCAATTTATGCACGTCCCAATAAAGGAACATGAAGAAGCAATGTTTCAGATTCTAAGATACTTGAAGAGTTCACTTAGAAAGGACTTATTCTTCAAGAAATCCGAATAAAGAGGAATTGAAACTTATACAGATGCAGATTGAGCAAGCTCAATAACAGATAGAAGATCTACATCAGGATACTGTACATTTGTTTAGGGAAACCTTGTGACTTGGCAAAGCAAAAAACAAAGTGTTGTAGCAAGAAGTAGACCAGTGGCTGAGTTCAGATCAATGGTTCAAGGAATTTGTGAAATAATGTGATTAAAAAGAATTATGGAAGAGCTGAGGAAACCAATAACTTCACCAATGAAGTTTTACTGTGATAGCAAAGCTGCCATTAGTATTGCTCACAACCCAGTCCAGCATTACAAAACTAAACATATTGAGATTAATAGACACTTTATCAAGAAGATTGAAGAAGGCCAAGTGTGCATGCCGTTTGTTCCTTCAAAACAATAGATTGCTGACATACTCATCAAAAGGCTCTCGAAGACAAGCTTTGATTTTCTTGTAAGCAAGTTGGGCATGATTGATAAATATGCACCAACTTGAGGGAGGGTGTTGAAATATGCGAAACCAATATATTTTGGGAATATATTTTAAATTTATTTAGGTAGATAAATCTTATTTAGGTAGATAAATTTTATTCTTATTCTAGGAATATTTTATTTTATCTTTTAGTAGTTTATTAGAATAAGGAAATTATTTCCCCTTATGTTTTAGTAGTTTATTAGAGTAAGGGAATTATTTTCCCAATTAGGATTAGGACTCTTTTCTCTATTCAAGTTCAGTTCTTTAGTTAATAAAAAATAGAACAGCTTTATTAAAAGCTCTCTTGAAAACTTTCATTCCTAACTTCTAACTTGGAACAAAGTGACATTTATAGATTGAGCAGATAAGCACAAATCCATGTCAAATCTAATAGATGCAAGTTCTTATGCAAGTTCTTATGCAAGTGAACAAACATAAGCAGTCTCACACTACATATCCTTGAATATGTTATCCTGCAAATAAAGCATCTAATTTATATTAGAAGAATCTTTTCAATTCTTCCCTGTTAGGTGCTGCAGCATCTAATAAAGTTCATTTCTTTACCTGGCCATAGATAAAGCTTTTCTCTCCACCTCCAGCTCATGCTGTAACCTGACAACCTCCTGGCTTTCATCCTCTATTTCTTTTCGTAGTTTGTTAATTGCTTCCTTCTCATATGATATCTCTACCTTGTTATTCATCAGGCTTTCCAACTGCTCCTCCACTTCACACCTTAACCTTGAAAGAGCTTCCATTTCTGAATCAATGGCAGCACGGTCCTTCATTAAGGCCATATTCTCTGCCTCTCTCTCAGCTTTTAACCTTTCCAGTTCATGCATTGCCTCTTCGGCCATTTTTTCAACAGCATCAATCTTTTCCTTTTCAATTAAAAGCTCTTTCTCAAAACTAGCATTAACATCTTTCTCAACTTCAGCAACTAAAGCATTATGAGCAGATACTGCCTTTTCTGCCATTGATTCTGCTTCAATACGCGCAAGCTCCTCATTTACTAGGTCAAAAGCCTCACCAGTTGCAAGAGCAACAGCAACTTGGGCTTTGGTCACAGGCTTATTTGGCTGAAACAGTCTTGTACAACCTGCCGGGGATAATGAAAATAACAAAGAAATATCAATCATCAAATTCAACATCAACTAGAAATTTAGTGAAAGAAATTGTAATTCAAACAAAACTTACCAAAAGCAAGTGCTATTATTCCTTGTTCTCCGGCAGACATATCAGCCACAACTGCAGGCCATGCATCTGGATTTATCTTATCTATGTCTATAAAACCAGAAATTTGGTAGAGGATCTATACATGGCCACAAGGTAAAATTAATACCAAATATACTCACTACTACGTACAACAAAGAAGATAAAATGGACAAATAAACAAAACTCAAGCATAGCCAACCTTTTTGTCGGCTTCCGGAAGTTGTCTTTTCTCCAGGGCCATTTTCCAACTCACAAGATCCTGGCGTGATAGAGGACTGGAGCATAAAAAAAGGAAGGAAATGAGGAAATAAAAAGACAATAGAAACCCAGAAGAAATGCAGGCTTGTATCCTCAAAGCAACAGACTGAAAAGCAAAACGGCAAAGCAAAACCGCAATGAAATTTTCATTCACATCATTCCAGATTTTATTAAGGCTAAGTCAGAAAGTTATATATCAGGATTTTATGCACATCTTCTACGAGCATTTTACTTCAATTAAATGAAATGGGTTAACCACGACTTCG
This sequence comes from Gossypium schwendimanii, assembly GCA_013677275.1. Classification (NCBI taxonomy): domain Eukaryota; kingdom Viridiplantae; phylum Streptophyta; class Magnoliopsida; order Malvales; family Malvaceae; genus Gossypium; species Gossypium schwendimanii. The sequence goes on from CM025250.1 coordinate 10,562,405, forward strand.
GGAAATGGGAACCATTCTTTAGATATAGAACAAAAGGCCATGCAGAAGTTTAGGGCAAAAATGTAATGGCAAGAATTGCATTGGAGACTTATATTGCAAGTTCACTGTGTGAACAGTAAAAACCTTTCAGGAGAAAAGTAAAATGGGCCTAGATCATCATTAAGCAGATCTTTATTTGAAAGCTTGCTTGAGATAAGTCCAGCCTCCGCTAAGCCTGAATAACCAACTCCACTAACAACAATGATTAGAACAAAAATAAAGTTACCAAACAAATATGAAATATCATTGCCAAGAATACAAAATCCTATTCTCACCTTGAATGGATGAAAAATCAGGGTCTTCAGGTGTGATGTCATCAAATGCAAGTTCAGTAACATTCTCAATATACATTGCAGGATAAACTTTTGATACTGAATACCTGCGAGCAACAAAAAAGGGATTGCAAGTTTTCTTTTCCCTATTTTATATTGCTAACTAAGATGCTAATTTCCCAATGCCTACATACTGCCATACATGGGAGTAATTAGGAAGGGACCTGTTACCTCGAAAGAACACCACTTGCAGACACTAACCATCGAGCATACTCACGGCGTGTGCAAAGATCGCTAGGTTGAGCATCAGCCTCAATGACCTGGAAAGATTCAGATATTTGATGAATAGGTTGCAACTTGCAGGTCCTCATCTTATCTGCAGAACTTATACTGTAATTGTTTCAATATATCAGTGAGAAAGAAACACCTTCAAAACTTGAAGGGCCGCAAGTGCCTGCCCCTGAACCTGATCAACAACTGCAGGAATGAGAACCTTTCCTGGATGCACCTGTAGAGCTGCAGAAACTACAGATGGAGCGGGTATACCAGCAGGGGAGAAGGAACTCCTTTGAATTGGAGATTCCAAAACTGGTTTGCTATCATTTATCTCTTTATAATCAATTTCCCTTTGCTCATCTTTTGGATGAGCTGGTGCTGACATAGAGGTTATTTTAGATGGCACACTCTCATTTAAGTTGTTCACCTCAAGGTTTCCTTCAAATGGAAATGATTCTATGGTTTTCACGTTGTCTATGGGTAAAGAATGAGGTTCTAAAATTGGTTCAAACTTGGAACTAACTGAGAAGTTCATAGTCACAGCCTCATTGGTTAGACTAGAACTAGAAGAAGAATCCACTGAGGTATTGCAATTCTCTTTTCCTTGTGATCCAAGCTTTCCCTCATCGATATCATTGTCTAGGTTTATTGGGTCAGACAAGTTAGTATCTATAGTTTCTTTGACATTAAACAAATTGTCTTTAGTTTCTGAAGTTCCCTCAGGTGAACCAATATCAAGGTTGCTATCTGATTCTCTAAGGCTTGGTGCAAAAAAAGGCCCACCAGCAACTTCAGATTCAGGCAATTTAGGTGATATTGGAGTTAAGCCTGTGCCAATTGGCATTCCATCCAAAGCTGAAACATTTTGCAAGTCTTCTTGAATTGGAGCAGTGTTAGCGGCAACATTGCCATTATATGTGTAACCGTCTACTAAGTACGAACCATTGTCATTTTCAAGTTTATTATCAGTAGAAGTGGAATTAAATTCTGAAGGTGACAAAAGATCCTTACGTATACCTTTCTTGCTTTCATTCTCCTCAGACTTATCAGTCTCATTATCAGAGGCCAATAAAACTTCCTGTAGAGCTGTTAGTGGTTCCAACTGTTGTTTTGTCCCTGCAGTCAACAGATTACAATCTTTCATCACCACCACTCAGGCCAATTTCATCTAAATTACCTAATAAACACACAAAGGAAAAAAGGTAATAGCATGCAAATGATACAAGACCATGATAAAATAGAACGTGCTGTAGTCAAAAGAGACCACTTACTAGCAGTGCTTTGGTTACCAATGGACATTGCTGCAAAGGAAAGCCCGGCTACCAGAACAAGTCCAACTGATCCAGCTCTTATAATTCCTGAAAGCAAACTACTTACGACTTGTTATTAGTCCATGAAAAAGGGACCAACTATTTTAATTTAAACCCCCTTTAAGAATAATTAGAACATCCCCACCCCAAGTCATTGCCCAAGCATTCTTAGACAACCCTGAAAATAGAAAAGATTAAGTGCCCAATTCTATTCGCCATTATCATCTTATGCATATCTGCTTCATTTCAAAGGAATACCTCTGATTGGCAGATGCTAAAAAGTAATTTAGCGTTAGAAAAACATAAATCATAAGCTCAAGCAAATTATAGCGGGGAAGAGATAAATCTACTAATAATGATAACAANNNAAAAAAAAAACTGAGCAACGCACCATAATTTGAAATTGTAAAACCAGATTCAAAATATATTACCATAAAATTTCATCCTTTTGCTGTTTGATCAACAAAAATAGTTAGATAAAACTTTTATTATTTTCAACTAACTCTTGAAAACAAAATAGCACAAAATTCAATCAAGAAAAATAGTAATGACATTTTCGTTAGATGCAGAGTAATAAATGTATCATAAATTTATACCTCCGAACCATCCGTTCCGTCTCGAGTCTACGGAGTCTTCAACATGTTCCGAATCGGACCATCCAGAAAAGGCATCCGCCCCCGCGCCAGCTGTGGAGTCGGCCACAATCCGAAAAACACCGTTATGACGTCGTTCCAGTCTCTTACTCCTGCTTCGTGTAAGAGAGAGCAGGCGAAGACGACGATGAGAATCGAGGTTGGTCGTCCACGCCCCGACGAGAAGCGCGCGTGGTTCGACGGAATTCCTGCAACGCAGAGCCAGACGGAGCTGGGGAGAGCTGGGGGACAACGTGACAGTGGTAGAAGCCATCACCAACAGAAAATGAAGAAAGAAGGTAAAAGGGGTGAATTGTTCTAGGGATTTTGGTAGACTTTGATTGTGAGTTAATGGTATAAAGGAGGATGGAAAGAGTGGGGGTAGACTTTGATTGTGAGTTAATGGTATAAAGGAGGATGGAAAGAGTGGGGTTGATTATTTGAGTAATTGATAAACAAAAAGTGAGTGAGGATGATGCTTCATATTCAGTGTGTCGCTGTGTTGTTGTTTTTACCGAGTACCGGAATTTGACGTTCGGGCACCTACCTATCTTTTCATTAATCTCTCCTCCCTCATTTTCCTCGTTTTGCCTTCCTAATTATCCGGTCTTAAGTCTTAACAAGACATTTTAGGAATTAAGTCCATAGGAGAATATTTTAAACATTTTTGTTTTCTTCTTTCTTTTTTTATTTTTAAAAAAGCCAACAATAAAATTCGTTTTGTTTATTAACATAATTTAAATAAATTGTCTATTATCTATCTCTAATATTATAATATATT
>CM025250.1:10568025-10605361 GCA_013677275.1 Gossypium schwendimanii
ATAAATTGTCTATTATCTATCTCTAATATTATAATATATTATATTATAATCTACCTATTTATTTATAATCTATCTAAAAATTAGAGAAACTAATTTGATCATATTAGGAAGCATAGTTTGCTTTGATAGCCAGTTTGGGTGTCTGCTTTTATATCACGTTTTGCTTTTGTTGTTTGCTTTGGTTTGTCATTTTATTTGGTGCTTTTCTAGATGTGTATCGGTAGCTGGAGTGTCGTTTTGTGTTTTTCCTTTTAGAAGTTGATCGATTTCAAATCTACTATGGCAGAGTCGCTGACGAGTATGAAAATTGAGGATGAGGCTCCTTGGAGAGTACTGGTGGAAGGGAGTGCCAGTTTTTGAGAATATGATCTATGTTTGGTAGGATGCTTCTAAACTATGAGTGTATTTCATTTCCAGGCCATAAGGAACATGTTGGCAAATCTTTTGCTCCATTAAAAATGGTGGCAATATCATAAATAGGGGAAAAGATATTCCTTTTCAAATTCTTTTATGAGATCAATCTGACTAGGGTGATTGAGGGTGGACCATGAACTTTTAACAACCATCTACTAGTGTTTCATTGTTTGTTAGAAGGAGAAGACCCTCTACAGGTACCACTTTTTTCCATGGATTTTTGGATACAAATTCATGACCTTTCCAATGGCTTATTCAATGAGACCATGCAAAGCAATTTGGAGGCTTTCTTGGTAAGTTTATTGATTATGATACTAAGGCTATAACACGAGGTTTACGAAATTATATGTGTATTAGAGTGCCATTGGATGTTCGTCAACCATTAAAAAGGAGGAAGGAGATTTAGATTTCGACAGACCAATTTTTTTATGCTCATTTTATTATAAGAGGTTATCTCTATTTTGTTTTTTGTGTGGGAAACTTGGCCATACTGAGAGCTATTGCCTTTGCAAATTTCTCAAGGTGCTTAGAATCTATTTATGGAATGGGATCTGTCAATAAGGCAATGCCAAGACGAGCGATGATGGCTCCAAGCATCTGGCTGAGAGAGGTGGCGGAGATACCTTCCATTGATTCTATGGAACTGATAAGGATTTTGGCAATATAAAAGGAAATAATATTAATCTTTCCTTTTTTGATAAGGTTAGAGCTAATCTTGGCCTAAATTTAGGGGGTAAAACTTTTTCAAAAATCTGGGGCTTCATTCATGGGCTGGACACAAGTTGGAAAAGATAAAAAGGTTTTGTGTCATCAGTAAGAGGGCTTACTAATAGATTCAGCTGATGGGAAGAAGAGGCCTAGGTTGGATGTAATGGAGACCAAAAGTGTGGACCATGAACAAGTGTTTAGGTATGCTTTAAATGATTTGGCTGAGCTTGCTGGATAGGCCAGCCTTTCACATTGTGGCTACTAAGTTGAAATGTTTATGGGTTGGGGAGTCCACGGGCTGTTCGATGTCTTCAACATAGTTTGAAGACTTATAAACCCCACACAATTTTTTTCTTTTAAACAAAACTATATGCTACTTGTATGGAAAGGACTCGTAGGATGCTCGATTTTTAGATGGGTTTTGTTGTCAATGCTGAAAGCTCTTAAAGAGATTTTTCTTTAGGATGAATCATACTTGTCGTGTTAATCTTCAATGGTTCATTGCTAGTTTTGTTGATGTTGATTTTGTAGAACATAATGATGGTAAATCAGGGAGATTTATGGGTTTCTATAGAGCCTCAGATGAACGAAATCAATAGGAATCATGGAATACTCTACATAATCTTAGTTAGGAATCTTTGCATCCTTAGTTGGTTGTGGGAGATTTTAATGAAATTACATCATCATGGGAGAAACAAAGGGGTCAATTGAGGGACAATAGGCAAATGCTTGCTTTTTATGACGCGCTAGATGTACGAAGCTATATGATATGGGTTATAAGGGACAGTGGTATACTTAGGAAAAATGTCAGTTGCCAGGGTCAAATTGTTGGAAAAAATTCGGTTTAAAAACAGTTTTCTTGCACAACTGAAAATAAAAAATTTGAAAATCAACCCAATTTGTGATATTTATAACTATAAACCTTAGACCAAAATCGTACTTGTGTTTTCAAATAAGTGGATCCTTGATGTTTTCTGGCATTCAACCAAACGAGCTTCTCCACTATTCTCGTACCACGAAATACTTTGAGTGTAGGCTCGAACCAATTAAATCAAAACACAGAACTAGAAAAATTTTCTTTTCCTCTTGGGGTGAAAACGAAAATTCTCTCTTTTCTAATAGAAATTGGTAGAATTGTTTTTCTAGAAAAATATATTTAATAGTTGAGAATAAATTCGCTCTATTTTTTAACATAGTAACAATCTCTCAAAGTTGTTGTAACATCTCGCCTAATGAAGCATTAGTGTTCGAACATTGTTTAAAGTAGCAAGGCATATAAAGTAAGTTATAAGTGTATATAGTGTTAAAATTTAACTAAAGATAAGAATTCTATGAGTGCGCCTAAAGAGCCCTGGTTTTGGTAGGTAAATCGAGTGGTACTCTGAGTGGAGTATTGTTATCCACCCAACCGATGCTCTTAATCGAGTGGTACTCTGAGTGGAGTATTGTTATCCACCCAACCGATGCTCTTAGTGTGTAAAGTGAGCGCGTAGCAGACATTGGATTATTACAAGGGATTGTCTTAGAAAGGATGAATTGTTAAAAGAATGAGCTTAGTAATATATTTTGGGTAATTGGGTTATCGCCGCATGGTATTATGCGCTGAGTTGGTTATTTACAGTCCTGATTACGTCCTAATGTGATGATTTGGAATGAACGACTGATTGGAACCCAATATATATAACATTATATTTCCATACATATTCTTTTACAGTTGTAAACTATAAAACTGTAGATTGAAGAGGATTATGACGCATGTCAACTTGCCATAGGGACAAAGGTTGTTATCTAGATAACCAGGTTAAAGAAAAGGAGAGTTTTTCCTCATCTTTTTTTAAGAAGCATTTTTAGTATAGATCTAAAAGAACATAAGCTTTTCCTCCTTTCACTGAAGCTAAGTTGTAGATCCATACCTTTACTTGTGAATACTCCAAAACAAGGTAAGATTTATGATCCCACAGATTATATTATGAAAGAGCAAATATGTTTAGCTGGGTAAGATGTGTTATAAGGCCTTTTGGGGATTTCTGCTGTTAGGGATGACGAAAAATGAGTATGTAAATAGATCTTGATGAGCTTCCTTGTAACATAGAAGTATTTACTGTCGATTGATCAAGGGAAGCGTGGAGTTTGGAGCTACAGAAGGGGAAAGTCAGATGAGTGCCTAAGCTAAGTCTTGCATGTGTGTTATGCATTCTAGAAACTTCGGTTAAAAGAGATAAAAATATTAGATTCAGGTTGGAAAAAGTATGATATCATGATTCTGATAAGAGATGTATGATTTTTGGACTTGTGTGTATATATTGCAAGAAATCTGATGGTCTAAGTGCGTAATAGGAATCTTGAGGTTAAAAGATGCTTGTATCTAAAGATTGAAATGTATATATGTGTCTTGAAAAAACACGAATATGTCTGTCATGTATGAGTTATTGTATGATGAGTCTGCGTCTGTCTCTAAAGTCGTCTAAAGAAGTCCGTTGGGACTTTAAACACGATTGCCTAAAAGGAAAAGTCCATGGCACCATATCGTGTAAGACTGTAGTTGGTGGGTTATGACTTCATATAGAAAGACCATATAGTATAAGACCATAGCTGGTGGGTTATGGCTTCATATGGGAAAAATTAAAGGAAGGTTATTACCTAATGGAGTTCTCTGTATGACCCACAGTGATGGGGGACAAACCTCACGTAATGTGAGTCTAGGCGAATCCCTATAATGAGGACACTGGAGAAATAGAAGCCTTTGTGGAGTATTTGAAATGAAAGCCTTTGTGGCGTATAGATTAGCTCTTATGAGCACCTGGTGTGTTTTGGTTGGAATATCAATGTACTTTTATTTGTAAGTCATTTATCATATTGTAAATCTCGATAAGTTAACTTGTTTAGTGATTTTTTTATGGTTTTTTCATGTACTTGAGTTTTGAATTGAATTTTGCAATTCACCGTTGAGATTGTGAATGACAGAAAACACATATGGTTGTATTATTATTATTTGATTTGTTGTACTTACTTCGGTAAGATTTATCATTTTAGTACATCGAACTTGCTAAGCTTCAATGAGCTTACTTGTGTTATTTTATGTGTTTGTAGATACTTTGAAGGTTGGACGGTTGGATTAGCACTCAAGTCACACTATCCACTCATTTTTTGTAGTTTTTGGAACGTTTATTTTGGATTATATGGCATGTAATAGGCTTGTATGTCATTATTATATTGGATATGTAAAAGGTTAATTATGATCTTAAGTGCAAATAATCAACTCATGTGATATATGAGAATTAGGTAATATGTTTTAATGAAAATATGAATGATATATGTTAATGCAATGTTGTATTTGAGGTGCCTATGATAGGCACATTGGTTAGTTGTGTTATTTTGTAAATTGATAAGTTGTGATTAATGATTCATTTTGTTGTATAATTGTATATACTTGTGGTATCAATGAGGATACATTGGTTAGGCACTTAGGATGTTGATTTGGCATGTTTTTAGCTTGTTTAATGTCACTTTGAATAGGTCTACAGGCTAACACACGGCCTAACACACGGGCGTGTAAGGCAACTTAAAGAGCTATACGGCCTGGCACACTGGCATATGACACGGCCGTGTGACCCTACTCAAAGAGTTACATGGGTGAGGACACAGGCTAGGACACGATTGTGTGTCCCTAGTTCGATTGTTACACGGCCTAAGACATGGGCGTGTGTCTCAGCCGTTTGAGGTACACGGCCGTATGACCCTGTTTTGCAAATTTTGCATCTTTTTCCTAAACTTTCCAAATTGTTTCAAATTGGTCCCAGATTGTTTCTAAGTTATTTTAGGGCCTCGAAGGCTCGATTAAGGGACAATATGCATGTGTATGAATATTTTATGATATGATTATAATATTGAATGACAATATGTTTAAATGGTTCTAATTGTTTAGTAATACTCTGTAAGCCTAATTTGACGACAGAGATAAGTTAGGGATGTTACATTTAGTGGTATTAGAGCTACAATTTAGTCAGTTCTCGAGCTAAACGTAGCATGTGAAATGTCTAGAATTACATGCCATATAAACCTATAATAGTGTGACATGTTTGATCTGATCTAACCCTTGTTCTTCTTATATATTGTAATGATGTCAGACGAATCTGATCATGTAATGATGAGGTTAATAGTAATAGACTGACCTCAGATCAAGGGACAAGTAGTAATATCCCAATTCCACAAGTACAAGAACATGAACTTAAAAACATGTTTTTCAGGTTTATAAACCAGTGGTTCAATGGGTTTATGCAAATGAATACTCTGGCTCAACGACCTCCACCCCCTGTTATACCTCCAATTGTACCTCTACCTCCTTTTATGATTGAATCTAGTCGACGTATTCCAATAGAGAAGCTTAGAAAGTGTGGTGTTGAAGAATTTCGAGGTAGATCTAAAGATGATCTAGGTAAAGCTAAGTATTGACTTCAGAATATCTTACAAGTTTTCGAAGAAAAGGCTTGCCATCCCGATGATTTTCTTAGATGTGTCATTTCATTTTTAAAAGAGAAAGTGTATAGTTGGTGGACTACGTTGATAGCTGTGGTACCTAGAGAGAAAATTTCCTGGGATTTCTTTTAGACCGAGTTTAAAAAAAGTATGTAGGAAAATGGTATCTGGACAAGAAAAAGAGGGAATTCGTTAAGATACGACAAGGAAATAAGTCAGTGACTGAGTATGAGAGAGAGTTTGTGTATCTCAGTAAATATGCCCGAAAAATTGTACCTATTGAATAAGAGATGTGTATCCGGTTTGAAGATGTCCTAAATGATGAAATTAGAATGATGATCGGAGGTAATAAAATTTGAGAATTTGTTATTTTATCTGATCGTGTACAGAAAATGGAAGAAGTGTACAATCGCAAAATACAAAGGGGTAGACAGATTCAAGAGTTTAACAAGAGAAGTTCTTCTAAGTCTGTACCACCAGTAAAGAAGATTAAAGAGGAATTTAGTCGAGCTACTTAGTGTCTTAGCATCCGGTCAAAAATAAATCGATTCAGTATGACTTTAAATCTTCTATAAAACCATTTGATAGTGTAGGAAGTGTATGGAACACTCCGAAGCCCAGTTGTAAACATTGTGAAAAATTTCATCCTGGCAAGTGCAGAGCTAAGTTGGAAGCATGTTATAGATGTGGATCGACTGATCATTTTTTTTGGAACTATCTAAAACAGTTAAAGGAAAATGAAGAACATAATGAAAAGCAAATGTTTACATCTCAGAAAGGTAGACGTCCAAGCCAGAACAGTACTGTTGGGACTATTCGTACGAGAGCAAAAAACACCGTTGTTAGGTCAAAGGCTAGAACTCTTGCTCGCACATATGCCATCCAAGCCAGAGAGAAAGCTGATGTACCTGATGTGATTGCTACTACATTTTATCTCTTTGATATTACTGTGTATGCACTGATTGACCTTGAGTCAACTCATTCTTATATTTGCACTGCATTAGTAACAGAAAAGAAATTACTTGTTGAATCAACTGAATATGATATTCAAGTTACTCATTCTTAGTTTGTCGCAAATGTTCATTGAAAGTTAGAGGTTGTGAATTCCTTACTGATTTAATGTTACTATCCTTTCGAGAATTTGATGTTATTTTGGGTATAGATTGGATATCATTACATGATGCTATGGTAAACTGTAGACAGAAACAGATTGATTTGAAATGTCAGACGGGAGAGATGATTTCAATTGAATCCGATGGGCCGAATAGCATTGGTAGAATCATTTCAGCTATTTCTGCACAGAGATGGATACGTAAAGGTAGTGAAACATTTCTAGCATACATTCTTGATACCAGAGATTCAAAGTCAAAGTTAGAACAGTTACAGATTGTTAATGAGTTTACGGATGTATATCCTAAAAAGTTATCGGGTTTCCCTTCAGACTGAGTTGAATTTGTGATTGATCTGGTTCCTGGAACTGCATTGATATCGATACCACCTTATCGTTTGGCACCTGCTAAATTAAAAGAATTAAAAGCACAGTTGCAAGAGTTGATAGACAGAGGGTTTATTCGACCAAGCGTATCTCCTTAGGTGCACCTGTGATGTTTGTGAAAAAGAAAGACGGCTCTTTGAGATTGTGTATAGACTACAGACAGTTGAACAAAGTTACAATAAAGAATAAGTACCTCTTGCCACGTATTGGCGATTTGTTTGACCAATTAAAAGGTGCCACAGTGTTCTTGAAGATAGATATCAGATCCAAGTATTATCAGCTGCGGGTTAAAGACTATGATGTGTCAAAGACCACTTTAAAAACTTGTGACGGTAATTATGAGTTTTTGGTAATGCCATTTGGTTTGACTAATGCCCTTGATACTTTTATGGATTAAATGAATCGGGTTTTTCGGCCTCATTTGGATAGATTTGTGGTTGTGTTTATTGATGATATATAGATCTACTCCAAGACAGAATCAGAGCATGCTCAACACTTGAGAATTGTGTTACAGACTTTGAGAGAAAAATAGTTGTGCAGAAAGTTCAGTAAATGTGAATTCTAGCTTTGCGAGGTTGGATTTTTGGGTCACATAGTATCAGCTAACGGTATTCAAGTCGATTTGAGTAAAGTTTCTACTGTAATGAATTGGAAAACTCCGAAAAATGTTTCTGAAGTACGAAGTTTCCTAGGTTCAGTAGGTTATTATCGTCGTTTTGTTAAAAATTTATCAATCATTGCTTCACTGATGACCAGATTACTACAAAAAAATGCCGAGTTTGTTTGTTCTGATAAGTGCCAATAGAGTTTTGATCAGTTGAAAAACATGTTGACAGAAGCTTTAGTGTTGACTTAGCCTGAGTCTGGGTAGCATATGTTGTTTATAATGATCCATCTCTCAACATTTTGGGTTGTGTGCTGATGCAGGTAGGGAAAGTAGTAGCTTATGCTTTTCGAGAGTTAAAAACTCATGAAAATAATTATCTTACTCATGATCTCGAAATGGTCGCGATTGTATTTTCTTCGTTATCATCTCTTCATTATCGTTTCCATGTCATCGTTGTTGGACCACCATTGACCATCGTCGGCTCTAGTAGGCCGGGTTTCCTTCGTCTTGTTTTTCGGGTCTTGCTGGGAAAGAATTTTACAAAATTTTTTATGTCCATTTTCGGTTCACATATTTTATTCTAAATAAATAAATACAACCCTTTGTGGAAATAATAGTCCACAATCTAAAATATAAATGCCCAAAAAGTAATTTAAATTACAAATAAATTTCTAAGAATCACAACTTTGTTAAAATTATTTTAACATCCATAACAATAAAATAATTATATATATTCATTCACATACATTCCCCTAAACATGCAAATAATTACAAGAATCTCACATCTTATCAAATAAGATGAATAGAGAAAGATTCGATCTCAATTTACACTATAAAAATAGCACAACTTGGCTCTGATAAAAATTCGATTTGAAAACGGTTTTCTTACATAGCGAAAAATTAAAATTTTAAAAATCGACCCAGTTTGTGATATTTATAACAATAAACCTTGAACTGAAATCATACATGTGTTTTTGGATAAGCGGATCATTGATATTTTTTTGCCTTCAAAAAAATTATCTTCTCTGCTACTCGTACCACGAACTTCTTTGAGTGTGGGCTTGAACCAATGGAATTAAAACATAGAACTAGAAAAAGTTTTCTTTTATCTTTGGGGTGAAAACAAAAATTTTGTCTTCTTTAATAGAAACTGATAAAATTGTTATTCTAGAAAATATATTTAATAGTTGAGAATAAATTCTCTCTATTTTTCGGTAGAGTAACAATCTCTCCAACTTACATAAATAGCTCTATCTATGTAATCTATTTATAGGAAGAAAAGATAGAACCCTTATTGAATTGTAGAGGTTTATTTCAAATAGAAAAAAAACTTCCTAGTCCAACTAGAAGAGGGAAAGGGGCTAATAGTGTGTTTCCCCTCATATATATTATGATGGGGATTCGGGCCTCTAATTGTATTGGGCCCAATTATATTTGATTTCTGGACTTTTAACCCATCACTTTATAATTTAATCCAGCCAAATACATATTTTTCTATTTTCCAAAATAAACATTAACTTTCCAATTAAATAATTTTCTCATCCTAATTTTACTCCAGTAAAATTATGATGATTTTACCTCTGCTATAATTTCCAAGAAAATATATGCAATATTTCACAACTAAACTTTTTCATTATGATCGAATGATTTATTTTCATTTTTGGGCTTTAAAACTACTTAAAAACATAAACTCATTCTTCTGCTCATTTCTGCGTAATCCATATATATTTGCAAATGGATCATTTCTCATATTCATTTTCATTTTCATTTTCATTTTCATTTCCATTTTTAGTTTTGAGAAACAAGCATTGATTTCCAAATGATTGAATTTCTCCATTTCGGAGAAAGCCATAATCATTTATAAATGTTTTCCATTTCTCTGTTTCTATTTATTTCATTAATTTTGATTCAAACACGCAATTCATTTCTGGTTTCAATGAGCTAGCGGAGGGACCAATTGGACATATGTAATTAGGGTTCAAATAATTTATAATTAAGTTTAAGCTTTTTGCCTATTAATTATAAACTCATTTAGTCACGAAGTCATTCCACTATAGTATCGTGCCTAAGCTCTCCCAAACGACAAACCATTACGAAAGCAACTACTCAGTGCTCATCCTATAACCTTGTCATCAGTGTGTTACCTCATATGATATCATTGATCTCTTTAGGAAAATATCTGCTCTCCAAAAATGATCCTATTTTATCTCATGGTAATCATTACATCTTCTTTCATGAAAAATCAATCACTATCAAATAGTGATGAAGTCATTCATCACAAAGACGAACACCTGTGGTCAAGTTTACTTTTCATCAACCATGTAATACAAACGAGAGTATATCTTTTACCCAACCACATAATACCGCTAAATATTAGTTAAACAATAGACAACCAGTAAGTAACATTTGCTTTCATTTTGTTTTGCGTGCAAAAACTGTGTGAGGAAAACAAACAAAGTATTAATGTAATTCATGAATAGTTTTATTAACCAATCTGTTCAAAAAATTACAAATGTACTTAGACAAAAATAATACGCTTAAGGCACCAAATTCAACATCTTTGTAATGAACCAATAGTCAAAGGTGTCAGAAAATGAAGTTTGAGATTCATTTTTGTAAAACAAACTCGTAAATATTTTTATTTAATATATACGAGGTTAGTTTAGTAGTGAATTAAATTTTGATTAAGTAAATTTACATGAATTATAGGTTGTTAATGTGTAGGGATCAAATTGCATAAGTATTAAAAATTTGATTATAGATTAAAATTAATTAGGGGCTAAAGTGTTAAATATACATTTTCCATGTTGAAGTGGACGGCATTAATGGATAGCATATATATTATATATATGTAAACTTATTATATATATGTTATAATAATAAATAAGTTTAAAACTAAATGCATGTATATATATATTATAATTAAACAATAATAATAGAAAGTAAAATAAAACAAAAGTGGAATGATATGAAACATTCCATGCAAATTAAAGAAAAGAAAAGAAAAGAAAGAGAGAAAAAGGTGAAGAAGTTGTGGCAAACCTAGGGACCTTAAGGTTCAAATTTAAAATTGGTTAGTACAATTTAGTCATTTTCTTGTAATTTTTATATTTTTGGAATCCCGGTGTTTAGAACTACCCGACCTATGTTGAAATTTTAGTATTGATTAAGGTTTTAGATGTTGTTATTGTTAAATAGTTTTAGTATTAGAGATTAAATTGATAGATTTTTAAGTTAGAAATGGAAAAGGATTAAATTGTAGAATTAATTGTTAATTTTGAGCAATAGGGACTAAAGTGTGAAAATTTTGAAATTTAAGGGTATAATTGAAAATAATGAGCTAAATTTAGTTTAAAGTGAAATTAGTATAAAAATAAGGTCTAAATTGAAATTTAAGCAAATATAGTGCAAAAGTTAAGAATTTAATATGAAATTGAATGGTGTAATATTGATGCATTTTAAATGTTTTATTCCGTAGCAAATGCCGTACCGAAATCCTCAACTAAAAAGAGGAAGGATAAAATCGATGTTGAATAGCTCAGAATCCACAGTTTGTGTTTCTATAATTCGAATTAAGTTGTTAATTATTACATTTTGAATTATTGCATATGGTAAGCATTTGAGGTGAGTACTTTGGTACTTTAAGATTGAATTGAGTTCTTAGTTGATTGAAATGGATTGATTTGGTATATATTATGAATGTATTTATTATATGAAGATTGAAATGAATATATATTTAAACGTGATAATGTGCAAATATCAGAATTGGACATTGGATGTATTTGTAACTGAAATGGAACCCTATTAACTATTTCGGGCTAAGTTGGGTATAGATGGAATGCCATAGATAGGAAAAGTTCAGGGATTTCTTTGACCTCGAGTCGATGAGGCACTGGGAGCCAATTTTCTTCAGTTTAACTAATGAGACATTGGATGTCAATTTATATAGCGCTATGCGTAGTTATTAAGTCAAATTTATCATTTGAGGCCCTGGGTGCCAAACTGGTGTGTTGGTTGGATCCGTGTATCCGTCCGAGTCTGGGTCGTGTTAATAGGGGTAATTAAATAATAAATTTATGTAATTGACATTGAAATGGTAAAGTATGTGAATTGGAAATGAAAAACTGGATTGGAAAATGAAACGTGAATTATGTCGTGAACATAAATGAGATATATGAGTAATGCACTCATGGATTGAACATAGGTTGGTTTGTGCCATTATATAAGTGAATTGTTAAATGATCTATGAAAAGCTATTTATATAGCAAGTGATTTGAATTGAGATATATGTTAAAACTAACTAAGTATGAATACTTGTGAAAGTTGAGCATAACATGAAATAATGTGGTAATATGCATGAAATCGAAATGGAGATATTTTGTAATTGCATATTTAGATAGTAGTATGATTGTATAATTCAATTTGAGCATTCATGTATCTTATCATGTCTTTAAACGTTCGGATTATAGAAATATCACTGAGTTTTACTCAGCGTGCGATTTTGTTTTCTGTGCGCAGGTTAGGTACTTCTCTTTTGGTTGCCGATTCAGCATCCAACAACGATCCGGAGCTCAAGTATGGTGATATTTATTTTTGTAATAGCATGTACCTAGGAGGTCTTTGGTTGATAGTTGTTTTGTGAATGTGATGTAAATTTGGGTTATAAGTATAATGACGATCATTCTATATAAGTATATGTTTGTGTTTGAAGCCATATGTTTGGTATGTCAGTTTGACTCAAGGCTTGATAAATTTGAAGAAGTAATTTTACCCACAATATGTTAAGAAGAAGGCTCGGGCTAAGTTTCATCGTCTCACGCAACAAGGTGCTGTTCGGGAGTATGTTTGGGCATTTAGCGAGTTGATGCTTCAAATCTTCCACTTGAGCGATAAATAAGCTTTCAATTGGTTCAAGGATCGGTTAAAGCTATGGGCAAAGTGTGAGCTGCAGAGGTGAGGAATCATCAAACTTACTATAGCCATGGCCGAAGTAGAGTCCTTTGTTAAGCTTGGTCCAACGAAAGACGAGTTCGAGTCGTCTAAGCCTAATGGTAAGGGAAATGGTGAGAGAAATCATGAGGAAGATGAAGAGGGACATAGCAATGATGGCAATAGTACCGATAGCATAAGTGGCAATAGGAAACCACGAGATGCGAAGTGGGGATCCAACAACCCAAGGGATAAAGAGAAGAGGATAAAATGCTTCCTTTTGTCAAGGACTACATATGGCGTGAAAATGTTTGAAGAAATCGATAATTTTGGCTATATAAAAGAAATATGAGCCGAAACAAATGAAGCCTATTGAGAAAAAGACATTGAGGGTCAATTCGATGGTACTCTTTCATAAGAACAGGGATGGTGAAGAAGGGTTGATGTTTGTGGACATCAACATTGCAAGTCAGAAGTGAAGTGCTCTTGTTGATATGGGAGCATCAGACTTGTTCATATTGGAAAAGGCTGCAAAGAAACTTGGTCTTTCGATTAGGAAATCGAATAAGAAGATCAAGACTGTAAATTCCAAGGAGGCCCCAATTGTGAGAGTAGTTCGAAATGTGGAACTACAAATCGACGAATGGAAAGGCAAGGAAGAATTTGAGGTAATCCACTTAGATGATTATGATTACGTGCTTGGCTTAAATTTCCTTGATAAGATTTAGGCAATTCTGTATCCATGGGTCAATCAAATTCATATTATCATCAGTCCGTTATAAAAAATTATTATGTTGATGCATCGGGATATGAAGGTTTAGACCAATGTGTTGTCGTCAATCCAACTAGTCAAAGATGTTTCGTATGGGAGAAACATTAACTCGATAGAATAAAATGCTATGAAAATCCCTTTGTAAAAGTTAGTAGAGCATGAAACCAATATGAGGCTTGTGAAGTCGACTGTGGAGCCGCCACCTTTGGGAAATATGGATTGTGTATCGGACTTCGAGGGGAAGAAGCGATGCAAAAGTAGTCAAAATAAGTAAATGTTATGAGTAAGGTACATTGCAAACACTCTAATAGTGTTTTGAATTCTGACTTGTTGGCTTGGCAATGTCGTAGGGGACCTTTCAAAGTTCTTAAGTAAGGAAGCTGAGGGACTATGGGCGGTATGAAGCAAAGATGCGAGAATCAAGGGGATTCCAATGGGAACTAGTCAAAATTGGGGCAAGTTAGAGTGGAGACTTCTTCCCAATAAGATGTACCAATGAGTGCAACGGTTCAAGTTAAAAGGTGACGGAAACTGAGGCAAAGGTTCCGAAGAAAGGGACAACTTGATCGCAAAAAAAGTCGGGAAGAAGCGAAGGCAACGAGAGAGTTCAAAGGTGAATCAAGTCAATGTCATTTGAAAGTCGCAACGAGGGCGTTGCGAGAATGTGTGGTGGAGAATATTACGGGCCAAAGTTTAAAGCCCTTGACCATGGCACATGATGTGCCCCATGTGATGCGATCATGGTCCAAGACCATTCCAAAGCTGCTGAAGAACCCATGGAGTTACCAACGAGGTCAATTACGCAAGCTCTAGCTAAGAGGTTCAAGAAAGGTGTTGTGGGCCTTATTGATCGAATTTGGGGTGAAGCTGTTGCGGGGTTCATTGATCAATCATGGACATGAACTCCATGCGTGCCATACAACTTGCTTCAAGCTTAACTTTAGCTTTCTTCAACTTGTGAATTTATTTTTTGGAATAAAGAATTAAATTCGGTTCTAGTTATTTAGTTAAATTAGTTTAAGT
Source organism: Gossypium schwendimanii (assembly GCA_013677275.1). Taxonomy (NCBI): domain Eukaryota; kingdom Viridiplantae; phylum Streptophyta; class Magnoliopsida; order Malvales; family Malvaceae; genus Gossypium; species Gossypium schwendimanii. The sequence goes on from CM025250.1 coordinate 10,582,450, forward strand.
CTTTAATTATGTCATAATTTGAACATCATTAATATGAGTTTTAATTATCTCATAATCTAAACATCTTTAATAAGGGTTTTTAATTATGTCATAGCTTAGGACATCTTAAATATATGTTTTAAATATGTCCTAGTTTAGACATCTTTAATACAAGTCTTTAGTTCAGACCAATTAAATTATGTTTAAGCTGTGTTTAATATGTCTTGTAGGGTGTTCAATGGACGACATTAAAGGAGGAAACATGCATTTAGACGTGCATCCATGGGGGAGTTGTTGGTTGCTCTTTTCCAAGCAACCTTTCGTGGAATGCAATGGACACAAGTGTTTTCACACTTGTCCAATCAGCTGGATGCTATGATCACACCAAGTGACCATCCAATTTTGTGTTTTCACACCTTGAAGGCTATTGTGTGCACTATGCAACATTAAAAGGGATATTACACATTCGACTTCCCAAGAAGGCATGAACTATGTTCACACCATCTAAAACCGATCATTTACTTGAACCATCAGCTCAAATTAAAGGTTACACATTTTGGCTATTTGGGGAGTGCAAATGACATGGCTATTGGTGTCACCTATGCATGGGAGTCTTTAAAAGTCATGTGGGATAGTTCAATGGTTATTCAGCTCAATTAAGTTGAATTAAACTAGTTCATTCGGCTGGACTTATGTAGAGCTATAAATACTAAGCTCAGATATTGTATTTTTGACTTTTTGAACCTTTGATGAATTTATATCTAATTGTGAGTCATTCAACTCTCTTTGTTCTTTTGAGACTCAAATTGACTTATCTAGCTAAGTCTAGTGGCGTCAATCTGATTCCCTTTGTAAACTTATCACTTCAACGAGTATAGTGTTCCAATTATACCATTTGGTTCCTCTCTCCAATAGATAGTGGGTCACGGTTCAATCTATCAGTCATTTCCACCTTAAGAGCATCATAAGAATTGGGTCAATATTCTCTTTTAATATTGGTTCATTCTTTAGCTTTTAAGTCTATCCTTCATCCTTCCCTTTACTAAACAACCAAATAATCCCTTGATTAACCTATCTTTGTCCAAATTTAGCCCTTTGAAAAACTAGACTGAATACTACTTAATTTTACGATCGGGAGCTCAAACGACTCGAATTAACCAACAAGTATGAGATCGCATCATTTGGTATCAGAGCTGGGTAAAATTGAGTAACTATTGACGTTTTACCATCCCAAGGTTGAGTTAAAAAAGTCGTTTTAAAAAAGAAGGAGAATATATATAGTATATTTACAGCACAAGGTTTGGAATATATATAAAAAAGAAGAAGATGAAAGGCTAGTTTTGTGAAAGTGATTGTTTTTCCGAGCTCTAAAAAAAATTTCCTTTATAAAAATTTTCATCACACTTTAAGAACCTTTCTTTCTTTCAGCCTATTCTACACCGATATCAATTCCTACCCTTTTGCAACAGTTTTGAAGCCGACCCACAAAGATTTGTTGTTAAGTCTATGGCAGTCACTTACAAACTTAGAGAGGCGAATACGAGTAGAAAAAGGCAAGAGAGTGGTGAGAGCATTAGAGTGACAAAAGTGAAAAATTTGAGTGAAACATGAGTGGAGTGTATACTTTTCTTTTGAGTGAATTCGTGAGGTTTGCTGTAAGGAAAAACCATGTCTCGTAGTCTTGAAGAAATATTGCAGAAGGTGGTGGTGTACGCCACATAAGAAACATTGCTGGTGGCAGTGGTGGTGGTGTACCCGAGCTAACATATCAAGCCCTTATCTACAAAATAGATTGGATACTCCAAAGGCATTTAGAACCAGTGCAAGAACAACTAGAATAATTGGAAGAACGGGTCCAACGGGAAAAAACTTCACAAAATCTGAGGAAGGAGCGACGCCAACCGAGACTCCATCAAGATGATTTCTATGATCCTAGCAATGTGGAGAGTGATCAAGCATCTAATTGAAGCAAAAGACGACAATGCCATAGACATCGAGGGCCTAGGGAGCGTGAACGAGTAGATGATGACCTCAAGAATATCAAAATAGCTATTCCACCATTCCGAGGAAAGACCGATCCGGAGGCGTATCTAGAATAGGAAAAAAAGATTGAGCTTGTCTTCGAGTGCCGTAATTACTCAGAGAGTAAGAAAGTCAAACTCGTAGCCATCAAGTTCTTCGACTATGCAATTATATCGTAGGATCAATTAACCATGAGCCGGAGAAGAAACAGAGAATGACCCGTGTCCACATGGGCCGAGATGAAAGCCATCATGAGAAAAAGGTTTATTCCTGCTTATTACCATCGCGAACTATTTCAAAAGCTACAAAACCTTACTCAAGGCAATTAGAGTGTTGAAGACTATTACAAGGAAATGGAAATTGCCATGATCCGAGCTGACGTCGAGAAAGATTGAGAGGCTACCATGGCGAGGTTCTTAGCCGGATTAAATTGTGATATTGCCAATATGGTGGAACTACAACACTACGTTGAAGTTGTAGGCATGGTGCACATGGCCATCAAAGTGGAGAAACAATTCAAATGAAAAGGTGTCATTTGAGCCTATCCCAACTCCACTTCCACATCAAAATAGGGTCAAGAAACCAGCAAGAAAGACACCTCCTTTCGAGCAAAGGAACCCATCGTATCCACAAAGCCCTACAAGCCAAGTGGAGAGACTAGTAAAGGCAAAAATGAAGCCGTGCTAAACCGCACTCATGACATCAAATGCTTCAAGTGCCTTGGGAGGGGTCACATTGCAAGTCAATGCCCCAATAGAAGTGTAATGGTTGTAAGACTCATCGATGAGATTGAGTTTGAAGAAGAGAAGAAGATGAATCTGAAGCACTCACCGAAGAGGAGGAAGAGCTCAAGTACGCTGTTGAAGGTGAAATACTCATCATCAAGCGGAGTTTGAGCCTTCAAAGCACGTAGAATAAACAACAATGCTAGAATATTTTTCACACGCGATGCCATGTTCAAGGCAAAGTGTGTAGTGAATCATCGACGGAGGAAGCTGTACAAACGTTGCTAGCAGCATGTTGGTAGAGAAGCTTGGCCTACTAATGATCAAACATCCACACTCGTACAAATTGCAATGGCTTAACGATAGAGAACTCAAAGTCACCAAACAGGCCGTTGTTGCCTTTTCAATCGGTAAATATAGTGATGAAGTATTGTGCGACGTGGTGTCGATGCATGTTGGACATTTGCTTTTGGAAAGACCATGGCAGTTCGATCGTAGAGTGATCCATGATGGTTACACTAATAGATACACTTTCAAGCACCTTGGAAAGAATACGACTTTGGCGCCATTAACCCCTAAGCAAGTATACGAGGATCAATTAAAATTGAAAGATTCTGTTGAAAAGTTGAGAGCAAAAGAATAAAAGGAAAAGAGTGAAAAAGAAAAGAAATTAGAAAAAAAGGAAAGCATGAGGTAAAAATGAGGGGAAAGAATAAAGAGATTGAAATAAAAATGAGAGAAGAAAAAGAAAGAAAAGACGAAAAAGTGAATGAAAAATTAAGTGTTTATGCAAAAGAGTAGGAGATTCGAAAGTCTTTGTTGTTGAAACAGCTGATGCTATTACTTATATACAAGGTAAAGATTTAGATGATAACCTTTCTTCTTCGATTGTGTCTTTGTTGCAGGATTTTGAATATGTATTTTTGGAAGATATCCCTAGTGGTTTACCACCTATTCAAGGGATCGAACATCAAATTGACTTCATACCCGGAGCTATAATTCCAAACCGTCCAGCATATCGAAGTAACCCCGAAAAAACTAAGGAACTTTAAAGACAAGCAGCTGAATTGATGGAGAAGGGGTACATTCGAGAGAGCTTAAGTCCTTGCACGGTGCCCATGCTCTTGGTGCCCGAAAAGGATGGAACTTGGCGTATGTGTGTGGACTGCCGAGCAATCAACAAGATCATAATCAAGCATAGACACCCAATTCTGTGTCTTAATGACATGTTGGATGAACTAAGTGGAGCCCAAATCTTCTTCAAAATAGATCTCAAAAGTGGCTATCACTAGATCTAAATGCGAGAAGGAGATGAGTGGAAAATGGCGTTTAAGATAAAGCACGGTTTGTACGAGTGGTTGGTCCTTTCTGCTTAACTAACACACCCAACACTTTTATGCATTTGACGAATTATGCATTACGTGCTTTCATTGGTAAATTTTGCGTAGTTTATTTTGATGACATATTAATCTATAGTAAGTCTGTAGAAGATCCTTTGCTTCATTTAAAATCTATTTTAGAAGTATTGCGTAAGGAAACCTTGTATGCTAACTTTAAGAAATGTTCATTTTATACTAACCTGGTCGTTTTCCTAGGATTCGTGGTTAGCTAGGAAAGACTCGAAGTTGATCAAGATAAAGTGAAGGCGATTTGAGAATAGCCACGACCTACAAGCATAAGCCAAGTAAGAATTTTCCATGGCTTGGCGAGTTTCTATAGATGGTTTGTTCCTAAATTTAGCACTTTGGCTGCTCCATTGACGGGTATCATTAAGAAAAATTCTACTTTTCATTGGAGTGAGGAACAAGAAAAGTCTTTTAAATTAATTAAAGATTATTTTACAAACGCCCCTTTACTTTCCTTGTTTGATTTTAACAAAATGTTCGAGATTGAGTGTGATTCTTTAGGTATAGATATTGGAGCTGTGTTGACTCAATATGGGCATCTCATAGCTTATTTTAGCGAGAAACTGAATGGTGACACCCTCAATTACCCAACCTACGAAAAGGAAATGTATGCACTGATTCGGGCATTGGAAACGTGGCAGCATTACTTGTGGCCCAAAGAATTTGTTATTCATACTAATCACGAGGCGTTGAAACACCTCAAGGGCCAAAATAAGTTAAACAAGAGACACACCAAGTGGGTGGAGTTCCTTAAATCATTTCCATATGTAATCAAATATAAAAAAGGTAAATAAGATGTCGTAGCAGATGTGTTGTCGAGGAGGTATGCCCTTCTTAACCATTTAGATTCGAAACTACTTGGTTTTGTGCATTTGAAAGAACTTTATAAAAATGATTCTTATTTTGCTGAATTGCAGCTCTAGAGTTATCACACCACACAGTAGTCTTCTGTGAAAGTGAAACATGGAGTTCAGACAATAGAGACTCAAGCCAGACCACCGCAGTCACTGCATGAGCTAGCCCTCTATATTCAACTTCTGCAGTGGACCTAGAGACCATCTATTACTTCTTTGATCCCCAGGCTATAGGATAACCGCAAAGAAACACACAAAATCTCGAGGTTGACCTTCGATCATCAACATCAGTGCCTCAATTCGTATTTAAATACCCAACTACATCCAAAGTGGCAACAGGAGTAAATTGAATACCATAGTCCAAAGTACCTTGTAGGTATCGAAGGATTCATTTGACAGCTTTCAAATGTTAATCAAAGGGTCGATGCATGAACTAAAAAACTTTGTTTACAGCAAAAGTGATATCTGGTCTAGTGATACCACATATTGCAGTGCTCCCACAATGTTGCGATACTCAGATGAATTCTTAATCGCACAACTAGTGTGCTGAGATAAGATGGAAGAGGTGATCATGAGTGTAGGAGAGCTATTAGCCTAATCCATTTTAGCCTTTCGAAGGAGATCAAGCACATACTTACGATGATTGAGAAACAAGCCAGTAGAGGTGGAAGACACCTGGATTCCAAGAAAGTAACTGAGAAGTCCCAAATCCTTCAAAGAAAACTGAGTATTCAAGTTTGTAACAAACTGATCAATGCTGGCCTGATGATTTCCAGTAATAATTATGTCATTGACATATACCAAGACATATAAAACCATATCGTTAGTCTTCTTAATAAAAAGTGAGCTAACTGACTTTGCCAAAGAGAACTATGAAGAAAGCAGAAAATCTCGAAGTTTAGAGAACCAAGACCTAGGAGCCTATTTGAGGCCATAAGAGCCTTCTTTAACTTGCACACCATTGGTTTGTTACCATGGTTTTGTTCGAATCCAGGTGGTTGAAGCATATAAATTTCCTTAGACAGGTCACCATTGAGGAAGGCATTGTTGATGTCCACCTGTCTAAGTTGCCAGCCAAATTGAACAGCCAATGCCAAGACAACTCTAATAGTTGTTGGCTTAACAACAGGACTGAAAGTGTCCTGAAAATCAACCCCAGCCTCTTGAAGATAGCCTTTAACTACCAGATGACCTTTGTAGCGAGCAATGGTGCCATCTGAATGCCTTTTGAGCTTGAAAAAAACAACTTAAGGCTCTGATACCATAATGAGAACTACGAAATAGTAATTAAGAAACTGAATAATAGTTGTATATTATTAACCTGAATTAGAATGTACAAAGCTCACTGTATTTATAACACTAAGTATTAACTGCTAACTAACTATTACAAGAATAATAGCTTAAACTCCAACTACTAACTACCACAACTATTTTCATTCCTTAACACTGACCTAAAATAACCTTCTAATAACCTCATTTTTATATTCAATAATCTCTAGCTATGTCAGTTTTGATATTGTGATAACTAAAGAAAATGATGAAGTGGGGTTTTATAGGGGATGATACGTTCACTATTTACTCCACTTTTTTTTTTGGTTTTTTTGTTTTTAGTTTCAACTTTTCTCAAGTATTCGTTTACTGTTGCTGCTGTGTTTTTAAATTTGTTTCCTTGTCTATATATGAAACCAAAAATAAATAAATAAATAAATACTTGGTTTAATTTGCCGAATAAGAATATAGGTTAAATTCTACAATTAGTCCATATAATTTACAAAAGTTGTGTAATTAGTCTTTAAACTTTAATTTGGTTATTTTTAATCTCTATACTTTTCGAATGATAAAATTCTAGTCCTCAGCAAATGATAATTGTTAAATTTATTAAGTTAAATTATGTTATTCTAAAATTTAATGTAGTAAACATATTATTATATGTGTAATGTCATGTTAGCATATTATTTCTAAAGTTTGCTACGAGCTGTTTCTAATACATTTCAATGTATCAAAAAGGGAACAATCTCTAAATTGGGGTCAGCCTTTTCTTTCAGCTCATCTAATCAAATATTCAAGTGATTGAGTGGAGAGGCTTGGGAGTTCATAGAACATGGGAAGGGCCAAGTCAATTTTGTATTAAATAACACTAACAAAAAACAGCTCATGTGAAGTCATATTAAACATACAGACATGCTGCATTAAATACATGAATTTATTAATCAACGTGTAAAGTTTATGAACACACCTTCTCAATGTGTGAAAATTGAAAACAGGGCCAAAAACTTTTTTAGGGCCGAAATTAAATTATAATTTTTATGATAATAAAAATATAATTTCATTATTTTAATTGTCTATATCTTTATAAGTTTTAAAGAATTAAATCAAATTTTTTATATTTTTAGGAGGGTCAAAATGTAATTTTACTTTTACTAATTTAAAATTTTAAAAATTTTAAATGACTTAAATGAGAATTTTCCATTTTAAGGGGTCAAGCCCTACGAACCCTAGTTTTGCCCCTTATTGAAAGGGTTATCTTAAAAATTAAAACTTTGATTTTGTGTACGGGGAAAACATTTCTAATTAATAAAACCAAGTTTGTGTAGTTTCTCATTTTTTCTATATATTGTAAAAATAATTCATCAAACCATGCTTGATGCGTGTAGAACATTTTCTTGCACACGGGAAGAGAAATCCATCAATTTGTACTATATTAACCTCTTGAGTTTAAGTCTTGTACACATTAACTTTTTCTTTCTACTATTTATTATAAGACCAATGGTTCATTATTACCAGATAAATTCTTTTGAAATACTTCAAATTCCAACAATCTCTGACATATTTTAAAAGAATGATGGGCAAATTTTGATTAAATATTTTATTCTTTGATATAATGTATTAAGTCTAGTATCTTTTAGACTTATGAATCAAAACTAAATAAACGAGATATAATTTACAAAATTATTGGTGCTTAAATTTTTATGAACCAAGAATTCATCTTGTAAACTAAATTTCTCATATAAATGCAATTGTTCTTAAATGCAAATGTGCGCCAATAAGCCATGCACACGTCCGAATTTTTATGACTGCTTTATAGATTTTATCACAAATCTCATAGAAGCAATCCCACTACACACTCGTATAGGTCAAATCATCAAGCGTACGTTACAAATTAATACACAACCTATTAAAGGATATGAATTTGATTAAGAATTTTGCTCACCCTATTATTATTTTTTTTTTTGAAATTTTAAATTATTTACACCAAAGAAATGAAATAATTTTATATTACTTAACAAATCAACTAATGATTTTTTTATTACCTATATGAACTTAATTAATGGGATCGTTAATCTCATAAGTTGGGTTACCATCATTACTGATATATCAGTTTGGCAGTAGTCACATTCCCTTGATGCTTCATTTAATCTTTTTCTCTCAAAAAATTTAGTTAGAGGATCAAACAAATTCACTTCTAACTTCACATAATCAATTGATATGACTACATCTTTTTGTAGTTGTTTTATCACATCATGTCTAAAACGAATGTTTATTTTTACCATTGAAATATTTATTATTTGCAATGGTTATTATCGATTGAAAATCACAATAATAGATACAAAAGGTGTTGGTTTTCTGCCCAATGAAATATTTGCCTAGAAGTTTTCTTCAACCACTCAGTCTAATTACCATCCAACTCTAAAGCAATAAATTTGTATTCCATGCTAGATTTTACTATAATAGTTTGTTTGGCTGAGCTTCGTGTAACTACACCACTACCAAGGGTGAACATATAACCATTAGTGGATTTTGTCTCCTCTAAATTTAAAATCCATTTAGCATCATTGTATCCTTTTAATATAGTAGGAAACCATTAAATATGATACCATAATACATAGTACCTTTGAAATAGTTCATTAGTTTGACTATAGTATGCCAATGCTCATGATCTGAGTTATTTGTGTATTTGCTTAATCGATATACAACATATGCTATATTAGGTTATGCAAAATTTATTAAATGCACTAAACTTCCAATAAATTTGTGCATACTCAGATTAAGTAAGACGGTCACCTTTATTTTTCTTTAATTAAGTGTTAGCATTATAAGAAGTTTTCACTAGTTTAACATCTAAGTGCCCAAACCTTTTTAAAAGTTTCTCAACATAATGTTCTCGTGATAGTTTTATACTATAACTTTTCCTTATGATCTTAACGCCCAATATAACACTTGTTTCACCTATATATTTCATGTCAAATTTAGAATCAAGAAAACACTTTGTTTTAAGTACTAACTCATAACTAGTACAAAATATAAGCATGTCATCAAAATACAAACATATGATCACCCAATCACTATCAACAAGTTTTCATAAACATATTTATCTACTTTAATAGAAAGTGGAACACCCTAAATCTCATAATTCGTATTTTGGTTGGCTGACATGATGGGCATAGGTTTGGAAGTTTAGGGTGGATTCATCTGATGAATTATTTTGCTGTGATCCACCATCTGACAGATTTTCACTTTTCTTTCGTTTCATTAACTCTTGTGTTTGGTGAATTATCTCGTGCGTGAACATGCCAATGGTAGGTTCTTTTATAGTAGAGTTAGTCATTCAATATTTTTTTTTGATAAAATAGGCCTGAAAGCCACCACCTCATATTAACTAGAATCAACAATTACAAGCTCATGGATATTGCAAGGATACAATCATTTGGTATTTTAACCCGACGTAGGTGGGACACATATTAGTTATGTGTCAAACTTTAAGTAAGGAGGGTGTCATTTGCATGACACCTGTAGAGTCTTGATAATGGTGATTAATTAGTGGAATAATTTGTGCATGAATTATCATTAGGGATTTTGCTTAGTGGGAGACACAGGTTAAGTTTCATATATTCATAGAACTGAAGTTTAAAAGAAGAGACTCTATTTTGCTTCCTTTTTTTAAACCTTTATTTCCCCTTGAAGAAATTAGAGTGTTCTTTATTGTTGAAAGAGAAGCCATATTGTACAGCTTCTCTAGAAAGTACTCTTGTTCAAGCTAATTATTGGTAATCTCTTGAGTCATTTAGTATATAGGAAACTAATGGATAGTTTGAAACATTTAAATAGGTTTTCTTAGGAAGTTCTTGATTAAAGATAGACTTCCTTTTTAATCTTTGATGCATGCAGTTGATCCTTTCCTCCCTTAGTATGCTCCCATTTCCTTTATTAGACCATTTTTTCCTTTATTACTTCCCCTTAAGCTACTCATTTCCATTTTTCTCTCCCCTATTCGACCTTTTCGTCCAATGCACCTAGAAATAAAAATAATTTTTATTTTCTCTTCTCATCTATTCTCTCCTCTCAATTCTTTTCTCCTCCTCCTTTAGCCACCATCCTTCCACTTTTTGCCACCAAATCACCACTATCGGCCACTACTACTTCACCACCTCATCCATCTCTTCCTTTCCTTTCCACCGCATCACCAACGTTGTGCCACCATTTTCTTCTATTTTTTTCTCCATTTCTCCTCATCTACTCATCTCTTTGATTGTAAATGAATTTTATCCATCTTAGCATCTATATATTTTTATTAAAAAAGAATTATTTTCATCCTTTCACTAATCTATTTCTTTTTATTTTGTTTCATCAGTCACCATCCTTCCTCCCTAACCAAGCCACCGTTGAATCATAGGTTTTCCAATCTCATTTGTAGAAAGTGTAAGTGATATTAAAGTTTTAAGTTTTGATTTTGATTTGTGATTCGAAATTCTTGGGGTTGGCCGAATATTTGTATAACCATTCCAATCATGAGTTATTTTGGATTGAAGGATCAAACTCAATTATTGAGAATCTTTAGTGATGTCAAGGATAGTAGTTCTTTTTTTATTGAAGAGGAAGAAGAGCAATTTTGGAGCACCCAAAATAATCATAACATTTTGAATTCTTTCAATTTTGGCCATATGTTTTGGTATTAAAAAAATAGATTTCTAACTTTGATTTGTATATTTTAGGTACTGATTTGAACTAGTCTAGTTAGATTTGAAAGTGAGGGCTGCGGTTTAGATTTGCTACGAGTTGGACGATTATTAAAGGTGTGTGTCTTATTTTAAAGATCCAATTATAAAAAGTGAAGTTTACATAAGTGATTATTATTAAATGTAATGATTGGAATAAATTTTTTATTGGCTGAAAAGCCAATATAATATTTGAAATGGACTAAGGTATGTTCCATAACTTACAACGTTCTGTTAAATTGCCTATTGATTGATGAAAATTGTGTATGTTCTAATGTTCATGCTATGTGACTTAATAGCACAACCTAATTAAGCAAAATTTGATATCATGGTGAAATTATGTGAACATTGTATTTTGTTTTGATAAGCATGAAAAGTAAACAATGTTTACTATTTCCGTTAACATCTGATTCGCATATTAAGCATGCCTATTGTACTATTTTTGTAATAAAAATCTGACCGCATGTTAAACATGCCCTCTTAAATATTTATGTTTTTGTACGCCATAACACATGTATGGGGTTGGGACAACATTGAAAGGAGGAAGATTCTTGCAATATAATGATCTGCATATTCTGGTGGTTTGACCACATTTCTGGCAGTATATCTGCAATTCTGGTGGCTTGTCCACATATATCTGTATCTGGTAGCTTGTCTGCACTATCTGGTGGCTTGTCCATAATTGGTGTGTTATTGGATGAATGAGTTCTGGGGAACTCTTTATGGTATGTAGCAGAGTTGGGTAGGAACATTTCCTGAAAATTTTGTACTGATTTTTGAAAAACTCTACATCAACATCATCATGCATATTGATATTTGTGAATTTAGAATGCCTATATATTTTATTTTTTAAATGTATGTTTTAATTACTATTGTACTTAAGTTGAAACTCACATTGGACTAGTATAGCTCACTCTTTAGTTTTCTGATATTACAGATAATCCTCAATGTTAGGACTTGAACGCGGTTGTTGGAGGAGTTCTCATATGGTTTTCACTTTAAATACCTAACTCTATTATATGGTATTTTAGGACTGTGTTATTATTTTATGGGTTTTGGCATGAGACATTATTTTTTGGATTTAAGTTATTCTAGCATGACACAAGGATTTTAAACTGTGTAATTATGTTTTATTGAATAAGTATGAAAAATCAATTTTTACATAAATGTGATTTCCATACAACTTTTCTCAACAATAATAAGAAATTGATTTTAACACAATATATTATAACTTATTTGAAATAATCAATACTTTGTATGAAATATTGATTTTAGTAAATTTTGGTTTTAATAAAACTTCCGCTGCGACATTTTAAAATATGTTGTTTTTCTTCAAATATTCAAATGTGGTTGAAGTATTTTATCTTTACAAAAATAATTCCAAAGATATTTGCCGGGTTTATTTTTAAACTAATTAAGTATTCTAAAGACGAAAAAATTTAGACAAAAGCATTGTGTTTAAAATTAAAGGCAAATTATTCTAAAGAAATAATTAAACAAGAATGTTTATCATGCCAAATCAATGGCCAATGTAATCTTTAGGATTCGACCATAATGTTTAGGCCGAGTTTGGGAGGTTGCAGGATGTCACTAGGTTCTTCTAAACTTACAAGAATTTCTACATGTATGTAGGGTGGACAAAGACTCAAGAATTAAGTAGAGGGGCCAAGTCAGACACTGTCAGAGTCTAGTGATGGGTGGCGTAGTTGTGCATGTATATAGAGGTGCATCCCTAGAGGCCACACTTCAAGGTTTAAGTTGACTATATCTCTATTCAAGTCTTAACTTAAAATTTTGTAATTAGATGTTGGTACAAAGTTGTAAGAACTTATCATTGGTTTTGTATGAGTTTTTAATAATGATTGGATTTTAAAATTTAAGTTATTTAATCATGTAATTAAAGTTGAATTAGAGATACCGTTAAGTTATTTGGGTTACTATATCATCCAATACCCGGACCTGGTGACTGGATTGAGTATAGGGTGTTTCAATTTATTGGTATTAGAGTTTCGATTTAGCTGATGCTTTGAACATAGGAAGTTATGGAATAGCCCTATATACGTGTTCATTGGAACTGGTTTAGTCCATTAGGTTGTTATAAGATGAAAAATGTGATGAGAATAAGTGCAGGTTGGCGAATCACTACAAGATTAGTGGTAAACTTACTGAAAATAATAAAAGGAAGGGTGAGTGCAGTGGGAATAAAAGATAAGGAAAATAAAAAGGTGGGAATTTTCATTAATTGGGGAACTAGTACAAAAGTACAAAGATGATCAAACTTTGTCACCAGCCAGCGAATTAGCCGCCTCCTCTGTGTTTTCCACTCCCTCATCAATGGGGCAAGAGTGTTTGGCTCAGGTTCGAGAGGGAAGAAGATGTCATCAAAATCCCTCCACCTCTTTTGAAGCACTTCCCATTCAACTTTAGAGGGATTGTTCATATCGAAGCCCAAGTCAGTGTAGGCGAACTGACGCAAGCAACCGAAGTTTACTTGACTCACGTTAAAGGGTCCCATGGTAACTTGGGCATTTAGAATATAGTTAGATCTTAATTTGGGGATATAATTTGATATCCCGACTTGATCTGACTCTCGAGCTGACGTGCCCTATCCTCAAATTCTATTTTTAAGGAGTTGTATTTAGACTCCCAGCTGAAGACAGACTTGATGAACTCCTGAATTTGGTGGGTTGCAACCTCTTGTGATTGGCAAATCTGGGCCAGTTCTTGCTTTCGAGAAGATAGGGTCATCTCCAACTAAGCTTGTCTAGTTTTACTTCCACTACATTACTCGTGGAGGGCCCAACCCAGCAAACTACGATCCTCCACAAAAATCTGATAAAAGTCCATCAATTCCAAGAGAGGTGGTTTGCAAGCCTCTGAAGAGGAAATGATAGTACATTCTTTCAATTCTTGAGGCAGACCCCTTTCCCATTATTGGCTGACTTTTGTTGGGGAGAAAGGATGTTGACCCGTAGCAAAGAGGTCTCTCTATGGGAGTGAATTTGATGCCCCACTAGAAGAACAGGGATTTTTCCTTATGCTAGTAGGGGTGGACGATAGTTCAGAAGGGGAAATGAAGGGAGCTAGCTTTTTAGGCGGACTTTGAGCCAGGGGAGCTAAGTTAGTGGGGTGATGAACCTCGTTTGAGCCTCAGAATGAGAAGGGAGGATATGTGGAGTAATCTCCCTTTCCGAACTGACTAGTTTTTGCTACTTCTATGGCGAACCAACCTACTACCATTACTCTCCTCATAACTTTGAGAGCCCCCTTCATCCCTTGGCCTTTTTTGGCTACTACTCCCTGGCTTATGTCCTTCTCCATAACGATCGTTTATGCATTATCCATCAACGCCTCCATGTCCATGCCGCTTGAAGTGTGTGATGGAGTGGAAGATTAGGTAGAACCTACAAGAGAAGAGTTAAGGTTAGCCACAAGTGGAACCAAATGTCTATTAAAGGATTCACCAGTAGCCATTACTAGTGGGGCAGACCAGTGAAATATTCACTGCCTGTAAATGGTGTAGAAGAAGTGTAGGGATTCATTATTCCTTCCAACTAGTACAATGGCCAGGTCATCAATAGTGTTGTAAGGTCGCGCCATCTCAATAGAATGCACTACTTGGGCACCAACCCCAATGATAATATACATGGGTTGATAACTATTTAGGCTCTGATTCTCCAAACAGGAATGAAAAACATTTCTGACGGTGATAGCATCTCCAACACTAGTGAGCAATTTAATTTTAAATGATCAAATTGATCCATAGCCGCCTCATTATCTAGTGGCTGCCTACAGGTGTAGACGAACCCGGGAGGAATTGACCACAGTGTTGGGAACCCAAACCCATCCCTTAGTTTGCTCCTCACTCGAATGAAGTTATTTCTTTTAAGGTGAATATTGGAAGCCCAATTTTTTATTATTGGCTCGCGTCCTTGGCGAGTGTTGAAATGTGCCAACCTAAACTAATCCTTTAGGTGGTCACCTTCAACTGGTAGATACGTTGGAATATGGCTAGGATAGGCGGCTCATTATTTAGGTGACAATCTATGAAATAAGTAACAAGAGTACACAAGATAATCTGACGAGTTAATCTGATACGACTCCGTCTCGTTCAGATTAGTACAAAAAAAAGATGAAGAGAGAGATGAAACCCAACCTCAAACAAGTAAAAGGGGAGTATAATGTCGTCAGAGTTGTCATTAAGTTGACACTCACTTTGAACTAGGCTAAATTCATAAGCGAAGTTAGATTGTTGAACCCCTCAAACCCCCAGATGCCGGACCATCACTTCTTGGGTTGTCGAGCATCAAAGGAGTGGGGTTTCCACCAAGGTACTTATCTTGTGGTTATTGGGCTCAGCCTTGTCACCCTTTTTACCACCACCATGACTCCTACTACCAACATCACGGTTTCTTTGATCCTTGAGACGACTATACTTAACCCTGACCATTTTGGGGGATAATGAAAGAAAGGGGAAAAACTAAAAAGATTACCTGGAAACTTACAGAGATGTAAAAAAAAAAAGGAAGCGGAAAACAAACAAGGAAATTGGAGAGGTCCAAGAGGTCCAAGCGGAACACAAACAAGGAAATTACAGTGTAAGGCCCTAATTCGATCCATTTATCAAATTCAAGATGGAGCATCATAAATGGACCGGGTTCTCTTATCCTTATTTAATTTATGCTAACATAATTCCTATAAATTAGACTAAAGTAAAATAATCTAATAATAAATTCAATAATAATAATTCTTACAACTAGGGCCCTAGCTTCTAAATGTTTAGACCTTCACAATTTATATTTTAAAACTATCTAATCGTGTACAAATAATCATTTAAAATCTAGCTAAGGTTAATTATTCAAAAATCTAGATTCAACGATTGATCTCTAGATATTACATAACTAATCCTGAGGTGAAGCCTTCAATGGTATCCCCTTCCTATGTGCATGACTTGATCCAATAGTGATTCTCGACCTCCACACCATCTGGCTTGGTCCCTCCCCGGAGTCCTCGATCAACTTCACAATTCCTATGAACACCAGACAACTCTGGTAAGTTCAAATGAACTTAGTGAGTTCCTTTACTACACTATAATTAAACTCCATCACTCGAGGGTAAAAAATGCAAAATAAACAAAATGTAAATTTACTCCCTGCTCACTCAAGATAAGTGCCCGTTATCAGGGTGGCGGACTTTACCTAGTCCTCTGAGCTACTCGACTCACTATGAGACCTTCCTTTGGTTGAACTCTTCACCTAACTGTAACCCAAATACCTTACTATATTAGTGTGCCCTCTCTTACTTCTTCTCTTTCCTTCCTTTCACAAATTCCACGTACATGTGTTCACTGACTTTTAACTTACCTGGTTGTACACCTTTCTTGGCAAACATAAACGGACTAGTCCTTTGCGGGCTTCCTCTTCTCTTACTCTAATCCTGAAAGACTTGTTGACATTTTCATATTGTTTTAACCTTCAGCAGTTCTCGCCACTTTGGTGAACCCATTCTCGTTCCACCCTATTGTTTGCAATGTAAGATTACTTTCAGTAATACTTGGCTACCATAGTATCTTTTATCTATGGTCTTACTCGTCAAACATGGCTGCCATAGCATCTTTCATCTATGGTTTTACATCGTATACCTTATACCTTGTACCTTACTACCATGACATCTTTCATCCATAGTCTTACGCTACGTACTTTATACCAGGCTGCCATAGACTTTTTCATCTGTGGTCTTATGCCATATATCGTCATCATGGTGTTGCCTCGAAGGACCAGTTGATACCGCCTTTGCAGTAAATACCTTTCCTTAATTTTTATTTCTTGAATCCTTCTCCCATTATCTCTTTTACACCACCTAACATTGATGCTTGAACACCGCACTGTTCCCTTCATAATGCCTAAAGCTTCGCCCGAGGTGGTAACTAACAAGTTCACTTCTTATTTCCTTTCCTAACTTCATCTATACCATTGCAATGCATGCTCATATAATCATATCTCATGACTACGTGATGTACGATATACTATGACCCTTTCGTGCTTAAGAAAACATGACATACTCTGACAACATAGGTTGTAACAACAGGTTTGGAGTCTGGAACTCACATGAAACTTTATCGTTTCTACAACTTAACTTTCTCAAACACCAGAGTTTCCATTCTATTGGCGGCCAAGTATTACAATAAAAAATCAACTAGTTAAACTTACATTTCATCTCAAAATCTTAGACTTTCATAAGCATGCAGAACACCTAAAAAGCTTCTGAAAGTCCGCAACCATATTTACCTATTCTTACGTACACAGAAAGGTTAAAAACCTTACTAGCTTGCTGGTTTCTCTACTTTTCCATATACATCCTCATGAAGTCTGCTCCATGCAGAACCTTCCATGGCCTCCTCTTCTTCAAAGTAACCAAATAAGGTGAAGCAGAGAAAATAAGAAAAATTGGGAAGAAAATCATCCATGGAAAGTTGTTTCCTAGCTATTTATAACCCTTCCTGCGTTATTTCCAATCTTATGAGACTCGTCCATTACTAATTATTATGTCTCCCATTAAGGAACTGACTAGTTCCATTTTAATAGAACTAGGTTTGGTTCTTAACCATGTCTAATTTAGTTTCCAGTTTTTCTATTTTTTCAATAATGGCCACCAACTTGCGATCTCTTTCGATTTAATCCTTCAATTTGAACTTAATAAGAAGGAAACTTAATAAGAAAGGAATGTGGAAAAATAATTTTAGATAAATATGTCTCCTTCCCCTGCTTATTGATTTAAATAACACAACGTCCAAGTGAAGTTTAGATTCATTTGAACTAAACGATTCAAATCCTCGAATCCATATTTAACACCTATTTGAAATAAATGATTTTATATTTTTAAGGGCGCCCATCAAGTATTATTTGTCAAACAGAAGCCATTTGCCAACATTAGGCTAAATTGATGTCTGGTTCAAGGTATAGGTTAAGAATCTACCAGGATAGACACGAGGTTATCCTTGTGCAGCTATCTGTTTTATATGAACGTGAACTGTAAGACCTAATTACTATTATTGACTCTAAAATTTGGGAATGTTATTAAATTGAAAAGATTAGTAAATTATCAAACCCCGTTGGGATATATGAAAGTTTTAATTGTTGGATTGTGATTAGTTGGATTCCAATTCCAATTTAGTTAGATTGGAATCGTCTAGTTCCATAGTGGGGCACAGCATGATTAAAAATGGATGGTTAGGAAGGCCAGTGAAGACTGTGACTAAAGAGTATATATATAAGTGTGAGTGGAGATGGAGTTTTCTCAATTTTGTTTATGAATTTTTTTCTTCTCCACAGCATCGTCTTCTTTAGTCATTCTGAAGAAGAAAGGGGATGCAATTGTAGGGAACTATGTATGTTGCTGCAGTCATATGGATTGAAGTCTGGTAGTAGAAAAACTAAAGAACTGGTAAGCTTCTTTACCTCTCTATACTTGTGGATTGAAGGACGAAGTAGAGTAAGAGCACTTAAAGGCTTATATGTGATGAGAAATTCTGAGCTTAAAGGATCAAACATATATAGTTTCATTGATGAATGGTTGTAATGTTTGGATGCCAAGACCAAGGAAGCTCGAGTGATTCAGACCAACAAAACTACTAAGGATAAGAAAGCAATGTAAGTTTCTACACTCCAACTCTGAGGTGCAATGTGTTTAGCATATGTTTGTGTAAATTCCAGAATGAACTCCATGATGATGCATGAAACTTGTTGTTTGAGAGCACTTAATTTCTTAAGTATTGAGTAGGTTATGAATGTCCGTCAATATGTTGAAATGAAAAGGTGTTATGAAATTCTTCTAATGTATGATTGTATGTTTTGTGGAATACAAGCATAAATTATTGAAGGGATGATGAAGTTAGGATGAGAAAAATGGTGTGTAACATCCCTAACCCGTATTAGATGCCAAAACAGGGTTACAGAGCATTACTAGACTTACAACTTAAACAATCATACATTTCATAATCAATTATCAATCAAATCAAAAACCATTCAAATACATTCATACAGTCCCTAATATGAGCCCTCGAGGCCCCAAATAGATATTAAAAGTGGTTCGGGACTAAACTAAGTACTCAAGAAATTTTTAGAAAAACACTGAAATTTTTCAAAGTACAGGGAAGACACACCCGTGTGGTCAGGCCGTGTGGGCATTCAAAATGGGGACACACGGCCGTGTCTCAGCCCGTGAAGATGCCAAGTAACCTCGACATTGTTTTCTCATGATTTCCTCAGGTTCTCAAGTAGCCTCCTCAATACCAAGATGATGCCAAAAAACCTTTACTAAAGCTATTCTTTTGTTTCTTAACTCCTTGATCTCTCGAGCTAAAATTTTGGTCGGTTTTTCGTTATACGACATGTCGGGCTGAATCTCAACCTCGATCAAAGAAATTATATGCGAAGGATCTTATCTGTATTGTTGATAAGCCACATGAAACACATTATGAATCTTTTCTAATTCTAAGGGTAACTCACGTCGATAAGCCACTGGTCCAATTCTCTCGATAATCTCATACGGTTCGATAAATCGCAGCTTTCAAACTGTCATGAATTACTTTCACTTTCCCTTTAGTTTCTCAAATCAAATCAACCCCGTGTTTTCTCAGTAAGCTCGGTCCAGTACAACAGAGTTCGGCATTTACAACCATATAAAGCTTCATACGGTGCCATATTAATGCTCGATTAAAAACTATTATTATACGTGAATTCAACCAACGGTAAATATTTTTCCCAATTACTTTCGAACCCTAAAACACAGCAACGAAGCATATCCTCAAAAATCTAAATCACTCTCTCAGACTGACTATCGGTTTGGGGATGAAATGCAATGCTAAAATGTAACCATGTACCCAAAGCCTCTTGCAACTTCTTCTAAAACTGTGATGTAAATCGCAGATCTCCATCCGAAATAATGGAAACTAGCACTCCGTGTAATCTCACAATCTCAAAAATATACAATTCGGCTCTGTCAAGAGAGAAGTCTGTACGCATCGAAATAAAATGTGCGGACTTCGTCAAATGATCAACAATGTCGCAGATAGTATCTTTCTTTTTCAGAGATAAAGGTAATCCTGATGCAAAATCCATCATAACTCTATCCCATTTCCACTCCGGTATCATCATTGGCTATAATAGTCCTGAAGGCACTTCATGTTTGGCTTTGACCTGTTGACAAATCAAACATCTAGACACAAAATCAGAGATGTTGCGTTTATACCCAACCACCAGTACATCTATCTCAAATCAATGTACATTTTGTTACTCCCAAGATGAATAGACAAGCTATCACTATGAGCTTACTGTAGAGTTTTCTGTATAAGTTCTATATTTTTCGGTACACAAACTTTACCTCGAAACAACAAATAATCATCGAGTCCGATCTAAAACTCTGAATCAGTAGTCGACTCACATATATTCTTTTAGCTTGCAATTCATTATCACATCTCTAAGCCTCGCAGATTTGCTAAAGAAACATCAGTTTAGTTTTTAACTCGACTAATATCGAACAATCATCAGAAAAATTCAATCGCATATTCATTGCTCGCAAAGCAAATAAAGATTTTTTTACTTAAAGCATCCGTGACTATATATTTGCTTTCCCCAGATGATAATCAATTACTATCTCATAGTCTTTCAACAGTTCGAGTCATATTCACTGTATCAAATTCAGATCTTTCTATGACATCAGATGCTTTAAACTCTTATGATCGGTAAATATGTGGCATTTTCACTGTACAAATGGTATCGCCAAATTTTCAATACAAACAGGATCGCAGCGAACTCTAAGTCATGTGTCGAATAATTCTTCTCATACGTCTTTAGTTGTCTGGAAGCATAAGCTATCACTTTGCCTTCTTGCATTAAAACACATCCCAAACTGTTTAATGATGCATCACTGAAAATCACAAATTCTTTACCTGACTTAGGCTAAACCAAAACTAGTGCTTCGGTTAACAGTGCTTTCATCTGATTAAAACTCTATTGGAAATTATCAGACCACTCAAACTTTACATCTTTCTATAATAATCGAGTCATCGATATAGCAATCTTCGAGAACCCTTTTACAAATCACCGATAGTCAGCTAATCCCAAAAAAACTTCTAACCTCAAATATGTTTCTTGGTGGTTTCCAATCAACAACTGCTGAAATCTTACTTGGATCAACTTTGATGCCTTTTGCTGATACAATGTGTCCCAAAAATCTAACTTCTCGGAGCCAAAACTCGCACTTGCTGAATTTAGCAAACAGTTGTTTATCTTTTTCTCAACTTTTGTAACACAATCCTCAAATGTTCGGCGTGTTCAGACTCATCTCAGGAATAGATTAGAATATCATCAATGAATACAATAACGAATCTGTCTAAATACGGTCTAAAAATTGTATTAATCAAATTAATAAAAACTGCAGGAGCGTTAGTTAACCCAAACTGCATAACAAGAAATTCATAATGCCCGTACCTAGTTCTGAATGCAATTTTTGGCACATCCGAATGTTTAACCTGTAACTGATAATAACTAGATCGCAAATCAATCTTTCAAAATATTTTTGCTCCTTTCAACTGATCAACTAAATTATCAATTCTCGGTAAAGGATACTAATTCTTAATCATAACCTTGTTAAGTTGTCGATAATCGATACCAGTCTCATTGATCCATCTTTCTTCTTTACAAATAAAACTTGTGCACCCCAAGGTGAGAAACTTGATCGTGCAAAACCTCTATTTGTTAACTCTTAAAACTGAGCTTTCAATTCTTTCAACTTTGTCGAAGCTATTTTGTACAGAGTTATTGATATCGGTGATGTTCCTGGTATTATCAATATAGCAAACTCGACCTCTCTGATCGGTGGCAATCCATGCTACTCTTCTGGAAACACATCTGGATATTGACAAACCACTATCACTGATTCAATCTTCAATTCAGACACTTTTGTATCAAGTACATACACAAGGTAAGCATTACAACCCTTTCTCACATATTTTTGTGCTAGCATAGTCGATATCACAATAGGTAAACCACTCAAATCATTGGATTTAATACGAAGAGTCTCACCGTTCTGACATTTTAACACAATAATATTTCATCTACAGTTTACAATCGTATCATTCAAAGTCAGCCAATCCATACCCAAAATTACATAAAAACTTATCAAACGGTAAAAGTATCAAATCGGCTAAAAAATTATAACCCCAAGTCATCAACGGACAATTCTTACAAACTTTATCAATTAGGACATACTGACCTAAAGGGTTCGATACATTAACCACAAATTCAATGGACTCTATAGGTAAACTCTTACTAGACACTAAATTTGTACATACATATGAATGGGTTGATCCGAGATCAATCAAAGCAGTTAAATCAGTGTTATAAAGAGAAAGAGTACCAGTGATAATATCTAGCGCTGATGCATCTTTGCGAGCGCGAATAGCGTAAGCTGTAGCTGGCTCTCGTGCCTTGGATCTCATAGAAAATTCTTTGTTGCGCCTCGACTGCCACTCATATTTGCAGTATTTCTGGGTGGTCTCCCTCTTGTAGCTGTATTGCTTGGTTGAGCAGTCAAAAGCTTATTTTTCTCGGGTAACTCAGGACAATCACGAATAAAATGCTCCTAAGAGCCACATCTAAACCAAGCTCTGTCATTCATCCAACATTCTCCAAAATATCATTAACCACACTGTTGACACTTAGGTTCATTGGCCTTAACACTACCAAATGCTTGCTACTGAAGTGGCTTGAGCTTTTGAACCTGCGTGTTGTTCACCACGATTTCTGTTGAAATACCCCACTGAAGCGGTCGAACGGTTATGAAAATCCTTCGATTTCTTTGACAATGAATGGTATTATTTACCCATTGTCCTCTTTCTCGAATCTCTAGCCTCAGAATCGGCTCTTTTTTTT
>CM025250.1:10622182-10635020 GCA_013677275.1 Gossypium schwendimanii
CTTATTTAGGTCCTTGAAATTATTATTTTAATTTTTTTAAATATTTAAATTTCTTTATATATTCTTTAGAATTCTTTATAATTTTTTTAAAAAATATAAATTTTCGAATTTTTATCTATATTTTGAATTTTAAAAATTATTTTGAAATTTTATTGAGTGAGACCAATTTGCTCATTTTCATAATTGATAGGGACCAAAGGGGTATTTACACCAATTTGTTATTCGAATTGGAAAATTCAACTCGACTCAAACTCAAAACTCGAATTACTTATTCGAGTTGACTCGAATAACTCGATTCAATAAACTCGAATTAGATATTTTTTTCGAATCAAATCAAGTTTTGCTCATCCCTAAACATATCCTTCACAACTATGTTCATCAACAAATTCATTTAACTTAACCAAACATGTTTTATTATACATTCATGAACAAACACATAGGTCTGTTCTATTTGTTCAAAGCCTGCTCGTTTACAACCCTAAAATGAACAATTCCGGTGCAGTAAAAGATTTCAGAAACATTCTCAAAACCACTACTATTTATATCAAATGGCAATAAGTCTACAGTGTTATCTCTGTTAAAGGATTGTTACCTTATCGGTTTCAAGTAGGTGACCACTGTTCGATAGTAGCCGGAACATTCTATATGCGTCCCTTCCATATCTTTTCAACACAATAGATTCCACCTGCAATATAAGATATTTTAAAGGTCATCTGGCTGAGAGGAGCATGAGCAACTCGAATATTTTAACCAACACAGAAATCAGAAATACCTCCTCATTCTGAGCTAGTTCAATTATTTTCTTGAAATCTGTAAAAAAAACAACAATGTGTCACCAGAAATATAAAACAAATTAATCAGCCAAAACAAAGACTGAGAAAAATGGCATACGAACCAACACTGTATGACTCATTGGCTGCTTTTACAAAGGGTGGGCAACTCAACTGAACAAGGGAGGCTCTAACACGATCAAAGGTTATATTACGACCTTCTTCACTCTTTATCACCTCTTCGTAAATGGAACTGAGTGACAGTGGAACTGTAAAATGCAGTTTTATCAATAATAGAAGCAATAATTAACAAAGTGGCATGAGCCAAAGCCATCACCCCCACCCTCTTGTTTTTATCCTTGAGCTAAAATATTGTTTACAGCAAAGCATCTAGGACCTCTTTTTCACATATTAATTAAGATCTGTTACTCGGACTAAAGTGTGTGTCAGGTAGGATACATTTGAATATGGGTATGTTTTAGACACGGGCATGTTCATTTCTTTATAAGCATTTCTATGTATTTAGAGAATCCTTGGAGAGTCATGTCCCTGCATCCATGTCCTGATATGCATTGGACATAGGTACTCTGAGAAAATGAAGAGTTGGAGAAACATGGTTAATATTACTTTAAAGACACTCTGCGGATGTGCAGTACTTTTTTAAAGTTCATTAAGAAAAAGAACCTAGGACTTTGCAAGTTATAATTTCTGTAAAAGGCAGAATAACCCCAATTCTTGAAGTGATAATGTATTAGATCCATGTTTGCATTACAGAAAATAAAAAATATATCTGAATATGATTCTGGAAGCAAAATAAATACATAATTGTAGGTGTTCAAAGATAGTTAGCAACCATATCTAAGATTATCTGACCTGAATTCTCTGTTTTAACTTTCTTCTCTGCACTTCTAGTTGCTTCCAGCATTGCACCAAAGACAATAACAGCTCCATCATCGAAGCGCGCCCTCACATTCTCGATGCAAGCCTAGAAATTACACACAACATGACATCCATTCAACAACAACAAGCAAGGATTACTGAAGTACAAGCAAGGTTTCATCAAGCATCTAAGCCCATTAGCTCTGTAATTTGTAAGGAAACACTTTTGGCCAGTAGAGTAATCAAAGAAATAGAGGGGAAAAAGCCTTTGAAGGGACAGTTCACTGGACCCTTGAAGTCGTTACTTCTGTTATTCACAACTCTGAATTTTTTTTACCAAGGAGTACATGAAAAAAGAAATTAAAAAAAAAAAAAAAGAAAAGAAAGAGAAGACTAAAGAAAATAAGGAAGGGCATTTTTTAATAAAGTTTTTGTCCAGCAAAAGGAAATGGCATGCTAGTTTACAAACTTTAGATAGACTGAGATCTCTAAAAGTCAGGTCATCTATATGTGACATCTTTTTTTTCAGTGAATTTTTTTGAACATATTGTCAGAGATTTTTATATGGGGACACAGTCTACTCATCTAAAGATGACTTTCCCCCAAAAAATTTTGAACCGGTCAAAAAACCCTAAGACTTTAATGCTGAAAATTTCCCAACAGCATGATCCTCTGGAGTATGGCAATGCTGGTAGAATATCACAACTTCATAAGTTACATTATGATTATACATAATTATCATGGAGCATAGTATTCCTCAAATGAAAAAAATAAAAAAATTCTAGACGTATGCAAAGAATAATTCAAATGACAAAAGGTAAACTGACCTTATGCCTAAGATGCCGTATAAACTCATCAAAATTAGCACGCCAAAGAACCACTTGTTCATCTGTAGCCCCAGATTCTGCCTCTGACTCTAAAGCATCATGCTTGCGCTATAAAAGATGAGGAAATTTCAAATTAGCATATGGATGAGTCTAGTCACTTAAAATGATATGTCTTATGCCAACCTTCTCGCCAGGTGTCACACTAGAGGAATTGCTCTTGTCCTTTCCTCCGTCAGCAGTAGGTTCAGTTTCTGTTACAAACAAAAATCTTAAGGCTTCAGTAGGCATGGCAGCTTCCACAACACGTTGCTCTAATGTTTCTTGCACTTCAAGTATCTGCAAGGATATATCAAAGAAACTCAACTGTCATGTTTATTCAGGATAAAATTTAAAAGATACACAAGTTGATATCAGGAGGCCATTAACAGTAAGTAGAATATGAATTGCTGCAATAGATGACTGCAATTGAAAAGGTTCATCTATACTATGTTATGCCTGCCTAGTTCATTTGACAACAGCTCTTCAGAAACTCACATTGACATAACAGAAAATTAAAATATGAATTAGTGTTCCCTAAGTACGTTTCAATAACAATCCTGAAGGGCAAGACTGTGCCGCAATAGACTTTGCTTCCAATACCAATCCTCTAATGATGTTTCAATCACCGGAAAAAAACATTTGGCTTAGTAATTTTGCATGGAAGCAATCACCAACTAATTAGACATGAATCAACAAATACCTTGCCAGACTTAGCAGCTCGCTTCCTTGCAGCTTCTTCTTCTTTAGTTGGGTTAGTGAGAACTGGTTCAGAGGCAGGGCATCGTTCAATAAAATGAGCATTAAGTAACTTAACAAAGGCTTCTTGTACAACATCATCTCCTGGAAAATATATACAAATATATTAAATGGAGATTAATTACTTCAATTACAGGTATATCAATCACTTAACTCAGATGCAGTATCTAATCAACCTCTAGTTCCTTTTAACCAAAAGAGAAACTTTAGAGCATATCCAAGAAACAGAAAGTAAACATGGAATTCTGAAAGACTTGCCTTCATTTTGACCCGATTTTGCTCGATCAAACATTTGTTTGAGGGTAAGCCTTCCATGCTGAAGCAAACCCTCAAGAAGTTCAACACACTACAAAGCCAATGCACAAAATTTAATAAAGTTTTAAAGAATCCATATTTATTTAGGCTCCATTTAGTTTATGCTTTTGCTATTTGTCTGCTGTTTTCTACAAAACAGCCAACTAAAGAGACTGTTAATCTTAATTTTGCTATTCCGATTCTGGTTAATAAAGTTTTAAAAGAAAACACAGCAGCTGTGCCAACTAAACAGAGATTTAGTCTTAATTTTACAATGTTAGTAGTAATGATGAGTTTACTTGTTTATCAAGTTTCTTGGAGACCATAGTCAAGAACTTGGGAAATCTCCAACGCTGAATTATGTTATCGAACAATGCTATGTACTGAGTGCTCTGTTTTGCTCCATCGCCATGCTCAACTGCATGTTCCATTGCGAATTAATTTAAACAGTCAAAATAAAAAGCAAAGGCAGAAGATTGCCAAATTCAAATCAATTTGAGATCCAAAACCATTCGCACTCCCATTGCCCCCAAATCCAGACAAAGGGAACTAAAGCCTAAACCTAAACCCTCCTTTCCCCCACATCCTTAGCAGCCAAATGGAGAATAAATAATTAAGAAGAAAAGGAAGTATAAAATTGAAAGGAATAAGAAAGTAAGAACCAGTTTGATCGAGAATAAAAGCTTGAACGCAATTGTGTTGAATCAAAACAAGTAAGCTGTTCTTGACTTGAGAAGAAGTGAGCTCCGTGGAGCGGACTATCGCTTGTAGGGTTAGCGGTCCTCTTCGGAGAAGACACTCACAAACTTTCTGAACAAAGCAAAACAACAAAATCAAACCTTATACTATCACTATCATCGTCGTCATCAGAAATTTTTATAAAATCGCATGAATAAATAAATCTATATAATAATTGTAGGTATAAATTGAATGTTGAAGAGAGAGTTAGATTTATTTACGGCGACGAGATCACCGAAGTGAGCGGTGATTAGATTGACGGCGTATTTGATGCCGTACTGAGTCACCATTGCTCGCACTTGTGCGGTTTGTTTGTTTGATGCTTTATTGCCGGAGGAAGATTAAAATATGAAAGAATTTAAATTTATTAGGGTTTTAAGTAATTTAGATAAATATCCAGTTTATAGTTTAGTGGTGGATGATTTAATTGCAATTTGAGAGTTCATCGGCTATAATCCGACAGTTCCCTTATGCTTAAATTTTTTTAGTTAATTACATTAAGCATCTCGAAACTATAACCTTCCTTTTAAATTAGTCTTTAAACTTTAAAATTTTTAATTATATCCCTAAACTATCAATATTATATCAATAATGTCATTTCATTATAAAAATCGTTAATTTAACTGTTAAATGAGATGTCAAACTTATGTAACATATTTTAAAATGGAAAATTTAAAGAAAAACGAGTATTGTAAAAATAGATATTGTAAAAATATTGATTTTGAAGTTATCAAAAAATTTACAAAAGCTTTATCGCTCACTCTTCTTTTTCGATTTTACTTCATTTTTAGTTTTAATTTTTAAAAGTTGTGTGGTATCATTCTACTTTTCTTTAAAATTTTCATTTTAAATTATGCCACATAAGAATAAACGTATTATTTAACAGTTAAATTAATGTTTTAATAATAGAAAAACCTTATTGATATAACATCGAAAGTTTAGGGATGTAATTTGAAAATTATGAAGTTTGGGGACCAATTTAGAATGAAGGTTGTTTTAGAGATTTCTAGTTTAATTAACTTATTTTTTGTTGTTTTTAAATGCATATGAAAAATTTAACCCTCAACATTTACATTTTTTTCAATTTGACCCTTGTTTTTTTTAGCTAAATTTGGCTATTAGCCTTGCAAAACGAGTCAATTGTAACGCCCTAAACCCTAGCCCAAATCTAAACTTGAGTAAAGAATGTTGCATTTTGAGCCATACACTTCACATAAGTACCAAACTTGTGATTCAAGATTTCACACACCTTTTAGACCTATTTAGGGCCATTTAAGATTTTTTGAATCATTTCTAGTCCACTCTATTATCTGGTTGCATTCAGAGGTCATTTGGGACCCTTTCAGTGCAAAAACAACTAAATATAAGCAAAACAAAGTAGAGGCACCAATACCTCTCCCAATGTATCAATATTTTATCGTTGATGTTGTTCATTTTTTACATTATGTTGATGTTGTACATATACAAGTTCCTCCAGTATCGATACCTATGTGTAAGAGAGCCTAAAATAAGCCTGAAATCACCATAAAACATATGAACACGTTCCTTAAACATTTTCAATCAATCTCATTCATTCTTAGACCTTAACACACTTCAAAATCTCATTGTAATTGTCAAATGCTCAACCATGATCAATCACTAGCAAGTAATCTCAACAACTTCAAAACATTTTCACTTAATTATTATACAACTTTGTGCCCATTTGCTAACTAGTTAGAACTTCCATTACTTATGTACAAGCCACACTAATTCTATAATTTAAATTACATACTTCACAAGTCTTGCCTTAATGATAAGATATGATATGGTGAGCTTACTCGATCACCTTACACCCGATCACTTGTCAGAAGTCATTCATTTGGGACAAATGATTTTATCTTTACTAATTTGAACAATGATCATTTTCATTGAGAAAGATACAATGGTGACCAAGAGATAAAAGTATATCGAATTAGGTAAATGGATTTAACCTAAAGAGACCATAGTTGTCTTATAAGGGTAACATACATATGACAAGGTCATTAGACTAAAGTTTAAAAAATATAACTTTTGTAATGGTATATAATAGGGAGTTTAGTCATCGTAGTTTAGTGGAATGACTCAATGACTAATTAATTTGTGATTAATAAACGAAAAGTCGAAACTTAATTATAAATTAATTTAAGTCCTAATTATTTATGTCTAATGAATCTCTCTATTAGTTCAACACAAATCGCCAACAGATTGCGTTTAACATGAATACTTGTATGGAATTATAAACAATTGAACAATGAGAAATGATCCACTGCATTTACTTATTGGATTAATAGGTGTTTTCTCGGTTTAATGATTATATTGATTTAGGGCTAATTTAGTCACTTCTAATATCCATTTAATTGGATTAAATAATGATTCTGAAGTGGAGCTAAATTAAAAGATTATGTTATCTAATTTTTGTAATGGAGTACAATGAATTAAATAAAGTTCACGTGCATTTTAATATGATGAAGTCATCATGACTTTAATATGATTAAAATAAGGCTTTTGTACATTACTTAATTGGGAATTAATTTTGATTTATTAACTAAAATTAATTAAGTATCCAAAATACATATGTTAGCCTTAAGGTGACCCAACAAGTGTCAAAGTAGGCCGACATATATGGGATAATAGGGTTTGTTATCAATTCACTTATTCGACAAAAGTAAGAGTTTGTTTAAGAATCATTTTTCTTTAGAGAGTTTTGATTCAATACTTGTGTTTGTATTTAGAACAATGTTGCTGTAACAATGATCGCCTATAAATGTGTTATCGTTTATAGTATAAATATCACACTAAATATATATAAAATTAAATCGACAGTGTCTGCAAGTATAGGGGTCAAATTGTAATAAAGTATTCGTGTACAATGGAGCACAGTGAAGTATTTCAAGGATCGTACCCAAGGGAGGATGAAATAAACCTATTGAAAACCTCTTTAAAATAATAAGTTTAAATAGTAATAATTAAATCCTATATTATGACAAATCATAAAATAGATGATGATTAGAAATTAAATAATCAAAATAAATAAACAATAAAATAATCAAAATGACTAAATAGATAAAACCAATTCAGAAGATTAACTCTTTTTAAAGGTTGTAATTAATTTTAGATTAGGGTTTAAGGGCGGATTAGCTATTAACTAACTAATTATTACCTCTCTGCCTCTAACTGATTAATTAATTGGTTAAAACTCACTGATCTCTCTACCTCACTTTCTCAACCTGGATAAATTACGTTTTACTCAGTGAAACTTATCTTTCAATCTCGTTTAACCTATGATTACTTCCTAGGGTTGTCAAGCCTAGGGTTAGGAACCCGTAATTTAAACCAACTAATCTTATCGAGAAACCCTAAATCCACCATTAATTACGTCCTCATCCACTCGTTAATATCCCCTAAGGGATTTAGCCACTCATGGTATTCATAATCTCTAACTCAATTGAATTAAACATGTAAATAACATGAATAAATCAAAAGAGAAAAGAGATTAAACTAATCTTGATTCGATGTTGATTGAAGAATAGAGTAGATAATCTCTTGATTAGAATAACTCGAGTCGTCGCTTGTGAAAGCAAATAAACTGAAATACTTCGACTAAATAAAAGAACTCTTACATCAAAATCGATTCCAAGAGGAAAGAACAAAGAGTTTATGAAAACTGAAAGGAAACTTAGTCTAATCCTACTCCTAAACTACTAGGGTTTTTGGATGGGTCTAAGACGACTTAGTTACATCAAACCCCTAAAGTTTTATTTATAAGAGTGCTGGCAACCTGAATTAGGTCTTCGGCATGTCCTAGGTCTTCATATAAAGATGATTGTGAGAACAAAAATTGCCTTGAAGTACTTGGGCACCATGTGAGGGCTGTGTCACACTTGTCCCTTGCTCCTACGTCCATTGAGCTTATAATTCATCATTCTACACACTCAATTCAACACAATAGCACTACCTAAGGAATGTGTTGGCCTAAGAGGTCACTACACTCACAAAATATGTTTAAAACACTTATTTTATTAACTTTTACTACCTAAATACTAAATACCAAAAACACAATGTTAAATATTAAAATTGAAGTGTGGAAATAGATTGAAATTACTACTAAATTTGACGACAAGCCAAACAACCCGTTTTTAGTGGTATTAGTAATAATGGTTTTAGGACAAAAATTCCAATGATTGAGTATGTAAATATTATTCATTTAATATTTACAAGTTTATTAGAGTGTTATATTAAAGTTTGGTCCAATAATTTTGATGTTTGATTGATTAATTAAGGTACAAGGACTAAATAGTAAAAATCAAAAAAGTTATTTACTATTGAGTTTTATTAGTTAAATGGTTTAAATAGTAAAAGTGGGAGGCCTTATATGGTATTTAGACCATAATATTATAGTATGGACGATTAAGGCTTGATTTTTACTTATTTTATATGTTAAAGTTATATTAAAAAAATATATACGTTTATTAAACATTAAAAGATGGATACCGTCTTCCTTCGAATAGAAAAGCATAAAATCACCATTTTGGAAGCTCTAAATTTGGTTGCACTTGTGTCCTTGCATGTAAGTCCATTCTAAGCCTATTTTTAGTAATTTTATGTTTTTGAGATCGTTGTAGCTTAATCTAATTAACCTATACCTTCATTTTTGAAATAGTTAAAAGTTTTAAAAGTTTTCATCGATGAAATTGGAAGTTTTTGATGTTTAATGGCTTGCTTGAAAGCTTAGATGTAATTAAAGATTAATTTGTAAAAGAAATTTTATTAGTTTTAAGTATAAGGACTAAATTATGAAGATGTTAAAAATAATGTGAAATTTCTATAAATTATGGTTATAGGAGATTATAGAATGATATAATTGAAATTGAAATGAAAATTGAAGCTTAAATGTGAAAGTTATACTTGTTCCGATTTTAGGGGCTAAATTGAATAAAATGAAAAATTTTAAAAAAAATTATGAAAAATGAATAAAAGATGCTTTATACATGAAATGAGATGATTTAAGTGATATGAGATGATAATGTGAAATGGATTATCTTATAGATATGGATTTGAAACAACTGGTAGATAAACAAGGAAAATGGAAACTTGCAGAATAGTCCCTAACTTTGTACTTAGTGCCAAATTCACCTAGTAAGTTCATATGGAAAAAAAAATATGTGAATCAATGTAATGTTTATGGTTGAATTTTTCATTTATAATGTTTGAATGTACTTTTAAAGTGTTTGCATATTTGTACAAAAGGTGAAAAATGGACAGAATTGTAAAGTATAATCCTAATATGTTAATAGAGCCTGAATGAACATAAGATAGGGTATGATTGACATGCCAATAGGTTTAACCACGCACTAGTACGGGATACGTGTAAAAGATGTTGTGGAATAAAATATTTGACTGGGATATCACTGTTTACGTTGAAATCCTGCATTTGTCACGGATTACTGAGCTTTGTCTTTATGGAGACCTTTGTGTGGTGTAGTTATCGCTCTATTGAGCTATTTGGTGTGATGGAGGGATAATTCATTACATGATATGATATTTCTACCTACAGGCTTTGCACTATGGTGCCTTGGTGTAGTGTAGTTACCCGTTTATCTAAATCTCATATTTTACTTCATCGGGCTAAATGTTTAAAATAAAATGTTTCGATTGCTTCTATGAGATATATGGAAATGGATATGTTTATAATGCATGCGGAATGGATATGTTTATATGGCTAATGAAATATTATATAATTAAACAGAACAAACGATGTGTATATGTTTAATAATTACTTAGAATTGATATTAAAATAAATGGATAGTTAATAGCTTATATGTACGAAATGATCACCTTGTAAATGTGACATGTTGTGATAGGGATATAAATAAATTAGTTAAATTTAGTGTATATTAATATGAATTAAGGTAAGTTATTGTTTTTAATTCTATAAACTTACAAAGCATGTCAATACTTACCCCATTTTATTTTTCCTGTCTTCTGTAGTTGAATTTTTGGTGGAACATGACTATCAGATCACTTCCAAGGCTCACACTATCCAAAAATTCATTTGGTAGACTTCTAATTCATTTTGAACCGATTATAAGTGACATGTAATAGGTGTAAATGTTTATATATGTGTTTGAAGTTAAAACTTATGGATTTGTTCATTTTGAAATGTGTAGTGTAATTAGTAAAAGTAAAGTTTATGATGTTGTTTAAATTGCATTTGGTATGTTGTATATATATTTTTAATGTGTTTTAGTAGTTGGAAATGATAATGATAGAGTGTGTGTAAGCATTGAGGTTGTGGTATGCGTAGTTGTTAATGGATTGAAATAGTTTGGTTGTATTGTGGTGCCAATTATGGCATATTGGTTAGTTACATTTTAGGTTGGAATATGTATGTTTTGAATTGGAATTGATAAGTTTTGATTAAGGTTAAAAGTAGAGAAGATTTCTTGGTTTGTTTTGTTTAGAAAATTATCCCTTTCATGTAGAACAAATTGAGTTGTTGTGTAGTTGGTTAAATAGATGCATTGATGTATGTTTAAGTTGATTTTGTGCAGGTTTAAATGGCCAATATTGTACCATTTGAGTCTTTGGTATGGCTTGGCACGAATTAGGTATCAAAGGGCTAAATTTTACCAAAAAATAGGGTTCTTGTTTCGACGTGAATTTTCCCTCATTGCAACGTCGAATGATAGTTTGTAACGTCTCGACGTCAAGTGGTGAGACGTCGTGATGTGACTCATTGTCCAACGTCATCATAATGTGAAGAAGGGCTCGTCACATCGTGAAGTGTAACTTTTCAAGACATTACAAGTTGGTCCTAATTTATGCTCGGGTCATCTATAGTGCTTCCATAAACTCGATTTAGTTTCGATTTATATTTTAAATAGATCTTATGATTACAATTGAGTTACCAGTGAATGTTGCATGATTATTTTAATGTTTTAAATTCTGAATTACTGTAATAGCATCTCGTAGCTCAGGTTCGGCAACCGGATCAAGTATGAGGTTTACATTTAGTGGTATTAAAGCTACAATTTAGTCTATTCTAGGACTGAACGTAGTGTGTATAGGTCTAGAAATTACATGCCACATATAATCCGTGACAGTGTGATGCTTTTAATTCGATCTAACCCTTTTTCTTATAGATATAAAGATGTCGACAGAATCTAACCTTATTGTCACTAATAAAGTCAAAAGTAATGTCTCGGCTGCCAAGCAAGGGGCAAGTCATAGCTTGCCAGTTCCATAGATGTCTGAGAATGAGGTGAAAAATGCCTTTTTTAGCGTAACAGGTCAATGGTTTAATGAATTTTTGTGAGTCAATCCTATGGCTCCACAACCTCTGCCCCCTACCGTGCCTTCCTTAACACCCTTTGGTCCTCAAAGTTTGAACCCTATACATGTGCACAGACCCCTTATCGATAAAATTTAGAAATATGGGGCCGAAGAGTTCAGAGGCAAGACAGATGATGATCCAACTATAGCTAAATTCTTGTTAGAAATTACTCAAAGGGCATTTGATGAAATGGCATATTTGCCAGACGACTATTTGAGGTGTGCTATATCTTTGTTGAAAGTTGAAAGGTAAGGTGTAGTAGTGGTGGCATACGTTGATAGCTATCGTACTGAAAGCTAGGGTAAGTGGGAATTTTTTCGAGTTGAGTTTCGAAAGAAATATGTTAGTAAACGACACCTGAACAAGAAAAACAAAGAGTTTTTTTTAGTTGAATAAGGAAACAAGTTTGTACCAAAATATGAGCGAGAATTTATTCAGCTCAGTAAATATGCTTGTGTGATAGTTTTGACCGAAAAAGAGATGTGTGTTCTTTTTGAAGACGAACTAAATGATGAAATTAAAATGTTAGTAGGGGTAATGGAAATATGAGAATTTATGATTTTTCCTAATCGAGCTTAGAAAATGTGTAACGCCCTAAAATTTCTAATTTCGTTATTGTGAAAATATGACACAAATATTTGTCAGCTTTAGTGGTTATGTGTTCTGGGAGTGTTTGGGAGGTCCCAAGTTCAAGCCTTCGCTTGGGCAAATTTTGGTATTTTGAATGAATTTGGCCTTATTCTTGTTTAGTAGGCTTTTATTTGATTGTTGGGTAAATTACATAAGAATGGGCCTGCTAATCTGGTGGTTAAATGGTGTGTTATTATGGTGAAGGTCTTGTGTTCAAATCCCTATGTAGGCAAGAGTATTATTTTTTGCTCAGATTTAGGGATAGAGTTGTGTAATAGGGGGTTTCTAAGTAGTGGATGTGTAGTGGGAATTAGGGGAGAAGATTAAGGGATTGGGGGTTATCGAGATTTTTTTCCATTACCAAATTTTGACTCTCTTTTCCAAAAAAAAAATCTGCTGTCTATTCTTCTCCCTCTCCTCTTGCCGAAATTCTCTAAATTTTTCCATCTTTCTCTTCTTTTTCTTCTTGATTTTTCCGTAATCCATTATTTTCCTTCATTTTCGCACGCGGTTAGTGCTCGTTTAGTTTCAGTAAGTGTTTCTCTTCGTTTCTG
>CM025250.1:10655968-10670085 GCA_013677275.1 Gossypium schwendimanii
ATATATTTTAGTTTAGTTTTTACATTGTAATTTTTCTTTTGTTTGCTTTGGTAGGTTCTTTTGGTTTATGACTAGAAGAAACCTGTCGGGACCATTGTTGTTTGATAGTAAAATTGAAAGTACTGCTCCCAAAAACCATAGAGAAGCAAGGCAGGGTCAAGAGAATTTAGTAGACAAACAAGAGGGTGTTATTATTATTATTGAGGAGATGGACAATAATTAGAATAATTAGCTACCTCCTGTTATTGCTGTAGCTCCTGTTCCTCGTACTATGTACGATTATGCCAAGCCCACTCTGACTGGGGCTGAATCGAGTATTGTAAAACCCACTATTGCTGAAAATAATTAGGAACTGAAGCCGAACACTATTCAGATGGTACAACAGTTTGTTTAGTTTTCGATGGTTTGCAAGATGAAGACCCAAATACTCATTTCAAAAATTTCCTGGAAATCTATGACACTTTCAAGATTAATGGCGCCACTGACGAAGACATTCACCTATAATTTTTTCCTTTCTTGTTGAGGAACAAAGCTAAATAGTGGTTAAATTCTTTACCACAAGGTTCTATCACTACATGGGATCAAATGACCAAGAAATTTTTGCTAAAGCACTTCCCACCGGCTAAAGCGACCAAGTTGAGGAATGATATCTCTTCTTTTGTGCAGATCGATGTAAAGACTTTATATGATGCATGGGAGAGATATAAGGACTTGTTGAGAAGGTGCCCTCATTATGGGTTACCCTTATGGTTACAGGTTAAAACCTTCTACAACGGTTTGAATCCTTCAACTAGACAGTTAATCGACACAATAGTCATTGGAACTCTACACTGAAAGTGGCTTATGAATTTATTGAAGAGATGACACTGAATAATTATTAGTGGCAAGTCATAAGGACAAAGCCGATAAAAGTAGTGCGTATCCTTAATTTAGATTCAATCACCATGTTATCAAACCATGTAGAAATATTAAATAAAAAATTGATGGTTTATATTTTTTTACGTAGGTAAATCCGGTGATGTAATGCGTTGCAAATAGAGGTGGAATAAATAATCCAAAATGTTTACCCTTTGGTCCTAGCATGGAGAATAAGCACATCAATTATATGGGTAATAATTCTAGACCTCAAAATAACCCTTATAGTAATAACTATAATGCAGGTTGGAGGAACCACCCAAATTTCTCATGGAGTGGTAAAGGAAACCAAATATCACAACTCTCTTTAGGCTTTTAACAACCTTATCAGCAAGAGAAGAAGCCGAAGACTCATTTTCAAAACACCGAGAAAACTTTGAAAAATCAGCAAGCATCAATTAATGGGCTTGAAAATTAGGTTGGCAACTTGCTAAATTGGTTTCAGAAAGGCAACAAGGTAGTTTACCTTGTTACATTGAAGAGTGGGAAAGTGTTGGCTAAGCCCGAAAAGAAGCTGTAAAAGGAAACTGATAAGGCAAATGATGAGGGGTTAAAACCTAGAGAAATTCAGACACTAGTGGTTAAAGAATATAAACCAATGATCCCATATCTGGCAAAGTTGAAGAAAAATTGCATAGATGAACAATTTGGTAAATTTCTTGAACTTTTTAGACAATTACATATTAACTTACCTTTTGTTGAAGCTATTTCGCAGATGCCCACATATGCAAAATTTTTAAATGAGCTATTAACAAATAAAAGGAAGTTTGAAAAGCTATCCACTGTGGAACTCAACGATGAATGTTCAGCTATTCTTCAAAATAAACTACCAACTAAGCTGAAAGATCCAGGAAGTTTTATTATTCCCTATTTTATTGGCAGTTTAAAAATTGAAAAAGCATTAGCTGATTTGGGTGCTAGCATTAATTTGATGCCTTATAAAATGTTCAAACAACTTGGTATTGGGGAACCAAAACCCACTAGGATGAGTATTCAATTGACTGATAGATCTGTTAAACATCCTAGGGGTATTAATGAAGATATACTTGTAAAAGTAGATTAATTCATATTCCTTATTAATTTTATTGTGCTTGACATAGATGAGGATGTTGAGGTACCATTAATTTTAGGTCACCCCTTTTTAGCCACTGCTAGGGCTATCATTGATGTGGGTGATGGTAAACTTGTGCTTAGGGTAGGTGATGAGGAGATCGTTTTTAAAATCTATAATGCCATGAGATTCTCTAGAGAACAAGATGATTCCAGTTATTTTATTGACTCTATTGATCATGTTATTCAAGATTCATTATAGGAAATCGCTCATAAAGACACGTTGGAACTGCGTCTTGCTCATGAAGAGGAGGTAAATGGTGATAATGCTGTGATAAGTGAGACGAAACTTGATTTAGATTCTAATAAGTTTTCACTGAAACAGAAAAATTATGAGGACATTGAGGTAAACAAGGAATTAAAATTGAAGCCCTCTATTGAAGAATTTTCCAAATTACAACTGAAGCAATTACCTAATCACCTAGAGCATGCATTTCTTGGAAACAATTCTACATTACTAGTGATTATTGCTTCAGATTTAAAGCCAAATGAGAAAGATGAGTTATTGCAAGTGCTAAAGGAACATAAAAGAGCTATAGCCTTGAAGATTTCTAACATTCAAGGGATCAGCCCGTCTTTTTGCACCCATAAAATTTTAATGGAAGATGAGTACAAACCATGTGTGCAAGCTTAAAAGAAGGTTAAATCCTGACATGAAGGAAGTTATTAAGGCTGAGGTAATTAAACTTCTAGATGCTAGAGTTATTTATCCTATTTCTAATAGTACTTTGATGAGTCTTGTGCAAGTTGTTCCTAAGAAAAGAGGCATAACTGTTGTGGCTAACGAGAAGAACGAGTTGATTCCAATGAGAACAATCGCGGGATGGAGAGTTTGTATTAACTGTAGGGAGTTGAATGATGCCACAAGGAAATACCAATTTTCTCTACCATTCATAGATCAAATGTTCGAGGGATTATCCGATCACATGTATTATTGCTTTCTAGATGGACTTTCTAGCTAATTTCAAATCCCTATAGCCCCTGAGAACCAAGAAAAAATGACTTTTACATGTCTATGTAACAACTCATTTTTAGTGAAATCAAAACAGTGGTTTTGGGACCACAAATCTGAAGTTAGAGAATTTATTTTATTATTATTTTATGGTCTTCAGCATGACAATATAACCTTATAAAAATTTCGTTAAAAAATTTTACCGTTTACATGCTCAATTTGATGAAAAGGACTAAATTACATAAAGTGCAAATTTAGAGTTCTACAAGTAAAAAGTACCAAATTGCTATAAATTTGAATGTGAGTGGCCTTAAATGGAAATTAGACTACTAGTATTATTAGTGGACAAATATGGACACTTATATCATGGTTTTAAAAGTTAATTAAGGTTAAATATGTAAAAGAGTAAATATATGTAATGAAACTAAAATGAAAGACAAATGTATCATCTTTCTAACTCATCTTCAATCGAAAATAAAGAAGGAAACACTCCATTTTCATCCTTTTTAAGGTTAGGCCATAGTATCCTTGCATGTAAGTGCATTTTTACCCCGTTTTTATTGATTTCTATGTTTTCGGGATCGTTGTAGCTTAATTTAGCTAGCCCGAGGATTAATTTTTAAAATTGTTAAAAGGTTAGGGTTGTGCCATGAATGAATATAAGTTGTTTTTAATGTTTGATGGAAGAAAATGGATAGTTGTTGTTAGATA
Organism: Gossypium schwendimanii; assembly: GCA_013677275.1. NCBI lineage: Eukaryota > Viridiplantae > Streptophyta > Magnoliopsida > Malvales > Malvaceae > Gossypium > Gossypium schwendimanii. The sequence goes on from CM025250.1 coordinate 10,659,657, forward strand.
AACAACTTTTGCTAAGTGATTTTTGATGAATTTGTCATATAGGGATTAAATTGTAAAATGTGAAATATTCATGGTGTAATTTGTGAAATAAATAAAATGTAGGGTTTGTTAGGGACCTATATGAAATTCAGTTATAATGGGTCAAGCATGAATTTCATGAATTTTGATTTTATGAGTTAGGGACTAAATTGCAAAGAATTTAAAAGTACAGGGGTAAAATGGTAATTTTTCAAAAATATGCTTTGGATTAAATTAAATGAACTATATGTTAAATTGAATTAAATTTATCCGTATAGATCCAGTTGACCTCATATGGAGTTAGATCGAGGCAAAAAGAAAGTCTCGAATTAATCGCCACTATATCTACGATTACTCGTCGAGGTAAGTTCGTGTAATTAAATTAAGTATTTATATGTTTTAATTGAATTATATGTATGTAACTTGTATAATTGCCATGTATAAATACCGATTTCATATTCGATGACGTACGACAATTACCGAGCCCTATTTAAACCTTAGGATTCGTAGGATACAAATGACATGTCATTAGGGTTACCGATTTTGTTGAGGTCTTGCATGTGTTGCAGACACACCACAGCTCGTATGAGCTTAACAATTTGTAGCTCGTGAGCATACCGATTCATAGCTCGTATGAGCATACATGTACAGGAATTGATAGATTATAGATAAGCACACTATGTGTGAGCTATCCCGCGTATCCAACAAAATTCTAAATGGTTCATAGGGCAATGTTCTGATACAATATTATGTGAGTTCGATACAAACTATTACAGGTATAGATATGAATTACATGGAAAATGATATTATATGGTATATAGGTATATGAAACGGATGATACATGTATATGGAATTTGATTAATTGTTGAGCTCATCCATGACTTGGTTTATATATGTGTTTACATGACTAACATGGTTAATGTATATGTGCTTAGGCATTTGGCCAATATATGTTGGGAAATGATTTGTTTACTTACCTAAATTGTGACTAAATGGTAAGTTAAATTTTATGTTATGAACTTACTAAGCTTAAATGCTTACTCAGTGTATTTTTCTGTGTTTTTAGTGAATCAGAAGCTCGTTCAGGTTGGAAGCTTGTCGGAGCTATATCACACTATCCATCGGCTTTTGGTGCTGTCGGTTGGTTTAATTTTGGTTATAATGGCATGTATATGTTATTTTGGCTAATGTTAGCCTATGTGTTTTGGTTGTGGAAATGACCATTTGGTTGGTTTGCATTTTGGCCTTGTGTTGGTGAAATGGTATATTTTGATGTGTATATAATTGCCTTATATGGTTGAGGTATGGCCTGATATGGTAGAATGATGGAAGGTAAAATGGTGGTTTGAACATGCATTTTGCGTATGCCCATAATGGTTGTAAATTGGTACTTGTTTGAATGACTTATTTGGTGTTTTTAGTGCACAAGTTATATGTGAATTATATGACCCTTTGGAGCTAGTTTTTTATGTCATATATGGTACATTTTGGTATTTTTTAAAGGGTAAATCATGTGGCATAATATGACTTAGTTTTGGTCAAGCCTTTGTTGGTTAAATGATCAAATTGTGTTTATACTTGCACATGTTTATGAATTGTCATTTGAGGTGCCAAAGGGCATATTGGTTTCATGTGAATGTAATACATGTTTAAGCCTTGATTTTGCTTGTTTTGGATGCCTTCATATTGTTTTTTTATATGCACAATGTTGAGTGTAGGTTGATGTCAAATTGGGTGAGAAATATTGCTTGTAAAAATGACCTATTTTCGTCTACATGGGCAGAGACACGGGCGTGTGTCTTAGCCGTTTATGACACACGACCAGCTGACACGACCATGTGTCCACTGTAGTTTTCAAAGGGTTGTAAGTCAAGCTGTTACACGGCCTAGCACACAGCCTAGCACACGGGTGTACGAGGTTACTTCAAAGGGTACACGACCTAACACACAGCCTAGCACACTGGTGTGTGGGGTACTTCAAAGGGTACACGGCCTAGCACATGGACATGTGGCTTGGCCGTGTGACCATGTCAGAGAGTTACACGGCCATGGACACGGGTTGGAACACGATCGTGTGTCCCTATTTTGAATGTCCACACAGCCCGAGACACGGGCATGTCTCCTAATCGTGTGAGTCAGACGGCCGTGTGATCCATACAGTGTTAAAAATTTTCAATATTTTTCAAAAAATTCTGAGTTTCTGATTTAGTCTTGACTTGTTTCTAATGCATATTTTGGACATCGAGGGCTTGTTTATGGGACAATATGAATGATTTTGACTGGTTTTTGATATGAATATTGATATGTTATGAAATGTTCAAAATTCTGTTTGTTTGTACTATAAATTCTGGTACTACTTTGTAACCCTATTCCGGCGATGGATATGGGTTAGTCGAATCTTGGATTGAACATAGTGTGTACGAGTCTAGCTATACATACCATTATATAATCTGTGATATTCTGATATCTTGTGATCGTTTTAAAATATTTTTTTATTATAGCAATGATATCCAACCAAACTATTTCCGATGAAGTAGAGAGAAACACTTAAGCCTTTGTTCATGGAGTAGCTTCGAGTTGTACGAGGCTCGTATCTGAGGGTAGGGAGGAGAAGCTAAGGAAGCCTTCTTCTAAATGATAAATGAATGGTTCACCGAGTTCGTACGGATGAACCCAACTGCCTAACAACTTCTACCCCTTTCTGCTCCCAACCGGTTCCTATTATTCCTCAAGGTATGGAACTAATCCGAGTTAGTAGGCCACCTGTTGATAAGATTTGTAAGTACGGGGCTGATGAATTCTGAGCTACTGCTAGAGATGATCTCAAGAGAGTTGAATTCTGATTAGAGAATACGATCAAGGTTTTTGATGAGCTATCCTATACACTGGCTGAATGTGTTAAATGTGCAGTATCGTTGTTGAAAGATTCGACTTACCAGTGGTGGAACACGTTGATTTTTGTTGTGCTGAGAGAGCGAATCACTTGGGAATTCTTCCAAATAGAGTTCCCAAAGAAATACATCAGTCAGAGGTTTTTAGATCAGAAACATAAAGAATTTTTGGAGCTCAAACAAAGTCGTATGACTGTATCAGAATACGAGCGAGAATTTTTTAGATTGAGCAAATATACCTGGGAGTGTATTCTAACCGAGACCACTATGTATAAAAGATTTGAAGAAAGGTTAAACGAGGACATTAAACTTTTGGTTGGAATTCTTGAGTTGAAAGAGTTCGTTGTACTGGTTGACCGGGCACATAAGGTAAAAGAACTGAGTAAAGAAATAGACGTGCTCATTTTGAAGCTAAACACTTAAGAAAGAGATCGACTAGAAAGTCCTATCAGCCAGTATCGAAGAAATGAAAAGAACATCACAATCGTTTTATAGCTTCATGGGTTATTTTAGTAGAGATAGAGGTACTCGACACTCCAGTTTAAAACTTCAGGCTACATCTGTAGCAAGTGTGGGTAGTGTCAAATATGCCAGACCCGAGTGCAAGCACTGTAACAGACCACATTATGGTGAGTATCAAGGGAAGAACAGAGCATGTTTCAGATGTGGTTCCTTCAACCACTATCTTAGAGATTGCCTAGAGAAATCCGAGAAAGAGAAAGTTCAAACTGCGAGATTGAGTAACACAGTTGTGAGAGGTAGAGCACCTCATAATTCCAGAAAGGTGAGTGGTAGCCGTGGTGTGACAAAATACTCTACTGTGAGATCTGAGGCACGAGCATCGGCTAGGGCTTATGCTATTTGTGTGCGCGAGGATGCTTTTGCACTAGATGTTATTACCGATACTTTCTCTATTTATGATATTGATGTAACTACTTTGATTGATCTGGGATCAACCCATTAGTATGTTTGCACGAATTTAGTGTCTAGTAAAAATTTACCTGTTGAGTCCACTGAATTTTTTGTTAAAGTATTGAACCTCTTAGGTCGGTATGTGCTAGTTGATAAAGTTTGCAAGAATTTTCCTTTGATGAATCGGGGATATAGTTTCTCAGCTAATTTGATGTTATTACCATTTGATGAATTTGATGTGATTCTGGGCATGGATTGTTTAACTCTACACGACACCGTTGTAAATTGTAGGTGAAAGCTTATTGTATTAAAATGTCAGAATGGTGAGATGCTTCGTATTGAATTACATAATCCGAAAGGGTTGTCTATTGTTATATCAGCTATGTCAGCGCAAAAACATATGAGAAAAGGTTGCAATGCATATCTTGCTTATGTATTGGATACTAAAGTGTCTTAATCGAAGCTTGAATCAGTGCTAGTAGTTTACGAGTATCCCAATTTATTTTCAGAGGAGTTACCTGGATTACCGCCGGTCAGAGAGGTTGAGTTTGCTATAGAACTTGTACCAGGAATGACATCGATATCGATAACACCTTACAGAATGGCTCCTACCGAATTGAAAGAGTTGAAAGCACAGCTGCAATGTTAAAAGATAGGGGTTTTGCTTGACTAGTTTTTCACCTTGGGGTGAACCGATTCAGTTTGTTACAAAAAAGGACGAATCGATGAGAGTATGTATTGACTATCGTCAACTCAACAAGGTTACAATCAAGAATAAATATCCACTACCTCAAATTGATGATTTGTTCGATCAGTTGAAAGGTACTCTTGAAGATTGATCTTCGTTCTGGCTATTATCAACTACGAGTGAATGATTTGGATGTGCCAAAGATTACATTTAGAACTAGGTACAGACACTATGAATTTCTTGTAATGCCGTTTGGTTTAACTAATGCACATGCAGTATTTATGGATTTGATTTCAGATCATATCTAGATAGATATGTTGTGGTATTTATTGATGACATTTTGATCTATTCTCGGGATGAGTCTGACCATGCTGAACACTTGAGGGTTGTGTTGCAAACTTTGTGAGATATACACTTGTTTGCTAAATTTAGCAAATGCGAGTTATGTCTTCGAGAAGTCAATTTTCTGGGAAATAGAGTGTCAGCTGAAGGCATCAGAGTTGACCCGAGTAAAATTTCTGCAGTTGTTGACTTGAAACCATCGAGAAATGTATATGAAGTTAGAATTTTTCTAGGATTAGCTGGTTATTACTAAAGATTCGTCAAAGGGTTCTCAATGATAGCTACACTGATGACACGGCTATTATAGAAAGATGTGAAGTTTGAATGGTCTGATAAATGTCAGTAAAGTTTCAATCAGTTGAAAGCACTGTTGATCGAAGTGCCAACTCTGGTTCAGCCTGAATCGGGTAAAGAATTTGTGATTTTCAGCGATGCATATTTAAATGGTTTAGGCTGTGTTTTGATGCAGGAAGGCAAAGTGATAGCTTATGCTTCTAGACAATTAAAGCCACACGAAAACAACTATTCGACGCATGAATTAAAGTTGCCAGCTATTGTGTGTGCATTGAAAAGTTGGTGACACCATTTGTTCGGTGAAAAATGTCACATATTTATCTATCACAAGAGTTTGAAGTATCTAATGTCACAGAAAGATCTGAATTTGAGACAGCGTAGATAGCTCGAACTGTTGAAAGATTATGAGTTGATTATTAATTATCATCCATGAAAAGCAAACGTAGTTGCTGATGCTTTGAGTAAAAAGTTCTTGTTTGCTTTGCAAGCGATGAACACACGACTAACATTATCTGATGATGGCTTGATCTTATCTGAGTTGAAAGCTAAACTGATGTTTGTAGAACAGATTTGCGAAGCTTAGAAATGTGATAGTGAGTTGCTAGATAAACAGGCACAGTGTGAATTGACTTCTGACTCAGAATTTTAGAAAGGACTCGATGATTGTTTACTATTCAGAGGTAGAGTGTGTGATCCGAAGAATCCAGAGCTTATACAGAAAATTTTGCACAAAGCTCATAGAGGTAACTTGACTATTTATCCGAGAAGTAATAAAATGTACAGTGATTTGAGACAAATGTACTGGTGGTCAGGAATGAAATGAGAGATTTTTTATTATGTATCGAGATGTTTGATATGTCAGCAAGTTAAAGCTGAACATCAGGTACCTTCAAGACTGTTATAGCCAGTGATGATACCAGATTGGAAATGGGATAGAGGTACTATAGACTTCGTATCGAGTTTACCCCTATCTCTGAGAAAGAAATATGCCATTTAGGTTATTTTTGATCATTTGATGAAGTCTGCACATTTTATTCTGGTACGCACAGATTTCTACTTTGACATATTTGCTGAGTTATATGTTTCTGAGATTGTCCGATTACACTAAGTGCCAGTCTCCATTATTTCAGATAGAGATCCCTGGTTTACATTGCGATTCTGGAGAAAGTTACAGGAAGCGCTTGGTACACAGTTTCATTTTAGCACTGCATTTCACCCTTAGACCGATGGTCAGTCCGAGCGTGTGATTCAAATTCTTAAATATATGCTTCGTTACTGTGTATTAGAGTTTTAAGGCAACTGGGAAAAATAATTACCGTTGGTTGAATTTGTGTATAATAATAGTTTTCAATTGAGCATAAAAATGGCACCGTATGAGGCTCTGTATGGTCATAAATGCTGAACTCTGTTATACTGGACCGAGCTTAGTGAGGAAATGATACACTTGGTTGTTTTGATTAGTGAAATTGAAGAAAAAGTGAAAGTAATCTGAAATGCTTGAAAGCAACTTCAAATCATCAGAAATCGTATGCGAATCTTAAACATAAAGATATAGAATTTTAAGTCAGTGATAGAGTGTTTCTAAAAGTACCGCCCTAGAAGAAAGTTCTTTGATTCGGCCGCAAAAGGAAGCTGAGTCCACAATTTATCGGGTCGTATGAGATAACTGAAAGAATTGAACCTGTTGCATATCGATTAGCTTTACTGTCAAAACTAGAAAACATTCATAATGATTTTCATGTGTCTATGTTACGGTGGTACCGGTCTGACCCTTCACGTGTTATTTCCTCGTCGAATGTCGAGATTTAGCCTGATATGTCATACAGTGAAGAACCAATTAAAATTCTGGTACGAGAGGTGAAAGAATTGAGAAACAAGAACATATCTTTAGTAAAAGTTCTCTAGCAACGACATGGAATAGAAAAAGCTACCTGGGAACCTGAGGAAGCTATAAGAAAGCAATATCTGAACCTCTTTTCTGGTAAGATTTTTAAGGATGGAAATCCCTTTAGGGGGAGAGTTGTAGGAGCTCATTTTCAGTGGAATCAGAATAATGGTTTCGAGAACAAAATTCCAAAGTTAAAAAATTTATTTTATTATTATTTTATGGTCTTCAGGATGATAGTATTACCGTAAAAAAATTTCGTTAAGAAATTTTACCGTTTACAAGTTCAATTTGACAAAAAGGTCTAAATTGGATAAGGTGCAAATTTAGAGTTCTATAAGTAAAAAGTACCAAATTTCTATGAATTTGGAATGTGAGTGGCCTTAAATGGAAATTAGACCACTAGTATTATTAGTGGACAAATATGGACACTTATATCATAGTTTTAAAAGTTATTAGTTAAGGTTAAATATGTAAATTAGCAAATAAATGTAATTAAACTAAAATGAAAGACAAAGGTATCATCTTTCTAAGTTATCTTTAACCTAAAATAAAAAAGGAAAAAAAATCCATTTTTGTGCTTTTGAAGGTTCGACCATAGTATCTGTGCATGTAAGTGCATTTTTGCCTTGATTTTATTAATTTCTATGTTTTCGGGATCGTTGTAGCTTAATCTAGCAAGCCTGGGGACTAATTTGTAAAATTTTTAAAAGGTCAGGGTTGTGCCATGAATGAATATAAGTTGTTTTTGATGTTTGATGGAAGAAAATAAATAGTTGTTGTTAGATAAACAACTTTTGTTAAATGATTTTTGATGAATTTGTCAAATATGGATTAAATTGTAAAATATGAAATCTTCATGGTGTAATCTGTGAAAGAAATGAAATGTAGGATTTGTTAGGGACCTATATGAAATTCATTTATAATGGGTTAAGCATGAATTGCATGAATTTTCATTTTATGAGCTAGGGACTAAATTGTAAAGAATTTAAAAGTATAGGGGCAAAGTGGTAATTTTATGAGAATATGCTTTGGATTAAATTGACTGAATTATTTGTTAAATTGAATTAAATTTATTCGGATAGATCTAGTTAGACCTCGTACGGAGTTAGATCAGGGCAAAGAGAAAGTCTCGGATTAATTGCCTCCGTATCTACGATTATTCGTCGAAGTAATTTCGTGCAATTAAATTGAGTATTTATATGTTTTAATTGATTTCTATGTATGTGATTTGTATAATTTCCATGTATAAATACCGATTGCATATCCGATGATGTACGACGATTTTCGAGCCCCGTTTGAACCTTAGGAATTCATAGGATACAAATAACATGTCATTAGGGTTACCGATTTTGTTGAGGTCCTGCATGTGTTGCAGACACAGCACAACTTGTATGAGCTTATCGATTTGTAGCTCATGAGAGCTTATCTATTCTCATCTTGTATGAGCTTACCGATTTACAACTTGTGAGAGCATACTGATTCATAGCTCGTATAAGCAAACATGTACAGGAATCGAAAGATTACAGATAAGTTCCTAGCTCTTTTGGTAGTTAATACATTCTAGTAGTAGTTGATTATATTTCAAAATGGTTAGAAGCTCAAGCTTTACCTACTAATGATGCTAGAGTGGTAGTTCAATTTCTAAAGAAGCTCTTTTCTTGATTTGGAACACCTAGAGTGACTATTAGTGATAGGGGTATACATTTTTGTAACGTTCAATTTGATAAGATCTTTAAGAAGTACGGGGTGCATCATAGAGCAGGTACCCCTTATCAACCTCAAACTAGTGGTCAAGTTGAAGTTGCGAATCGAGAACTCAAACGCATCCTAGAAAAAACTATAGAGTCAAGTAGAAAGGATTGGGTGTTAAAAGTAGATGACGCTTTATGGGCTTATAGGACTGCGTATAAAACACCCGTAGGAACATCTCTTTACAGAATTGTATATGAAAAAAGTTGTCATTTACCTCTTGAACTCAAACACAAAGCATTCTCGAAAATAAAATTTCTAAACTACGACCTTAAACTTGCAGGTGAGAAGAGATTGTTGTATCTAAATGAGTTAGACTAGTGGCGAGCTAATGCTTACGAGAACTTGAAACTATACAAATAAATGACAAAGCGGCGCCACTACGCTTATTTGAAGCAGCACAAACAATTCACAGTTGGGAATCATATCCTTTTATACAATTCAATGCTCAAATTATTTCTCGAAAAGCTAAAATCAAGATGGTCAGGTCCATTAGTGGTACAAACCATTTTCCTGTACAGTACAATAGAGGTAACACATTTGGCGTATGGCACATTCAAGGTAAACAAACACTGACTCAAATTTTATAGTGGTGGCGATTTTAAAAATTATAGAGAGGAGTTTCGACTCTGAGAACCGCTGAAACCAAACATAAGGTAAGTTGAGCTTACACTCTAAATAAGAACTTCTCAGAAGGCAACCCGAGTGTTTAACTTTTACTAATTCTTTTAATCCCATTGCATGCTAATTTAAAATATTAAATAAAAAATATGTTTTTGAACCACATGGCCTGGACACATGGGCGTGTCCTAGGCCGTGTGCAAAATGGGGGTAATCAATAATGAGTCACACGACTTGACGACATGGTCGTGTGACCCACATGGCCTAGACACACAGGCATATCCCAGGCCGTATGCATAAGGGAGCATTCGACAATGAGTTACATGGCTTGGCGACATGGCCTGGGGACATGGCTGTGTGGCACACACTGCCTAAGCACACGGGCCTGACCTTTGACGTGTGAGTCCTAGGACTTAATTTTTCAAAACTTTGAAGGTTACACGACCTAAAATAGTCTACATGGCTTGGAGACACAGCCGTGTGGCACACACGGCCTGGACACATGGGCATGTCCAAAGCTGTGTAAGACTTGGAGCTAATTTTTTCAATTTTATTGCAAGTTAGAGGGTTATAGACGAGAGACATGGTTGTGTCTGAGATAGGCTGGGCCACATGGGCGTGTGGGTGGCTGTACGATCTACATGGCCTCTCACACGGGAGTGGGAGAAGTGAAGGAGATCACACACGGCCTTGGCACACAGGTGTGTCCAAGGCCGTGTGAAGACTGGATTAGTATTTTTTAATTGTAAATGGGCTGAGAATGATCCACATGGGCGTGTGACACGACCATGTGGCCCAACATGGGCCTCACACGACTATGTCATCCTTAAAACCCTAGCCCCATTTCTTTTCTTTTGTTTTGTCTTCTTCCCCAACTATCCCCAACCTAGCCGTCGTTCACCCAAAGCACCCCTCTCCTCTGGCCACCGTCGTCACACACCCTTCGCACTAAACCCCATCACTGTCACCCTCGCCTTTCCCCTGCCAACCCCAAAACATCTCTTTTACCCCCTTTCTTTTTCCCCG
>CM025250.1:10677338-10687968 GCA_013677275.1 Gossypium schwendimanii
GGACCTTGGGGCAACTCCAACGGCTCCTTGTTCGAGCTAGGTAGGACTTGAGGCGTGGCCGTATCAAGGTCTCCCTAACATGTATCAGGCTCAGATTGATCTTCAGCAAGTTTACTCGGGGAAGCTTATACTACGATATTTGGGACACTTGGCTTCATTTTTACCCACCTTATGTTTTAGCAATGTTTGCTACTTTGATTAATCTTTTAATCCATTCAAGCAACAATTTCACATTAAATCCTTGCATTTTTACTATTTTAACAATTTAGTCCCTAACCAGAAAATTCATCAAAAACCACTTAACAAAATACTTTTAAATATCAACCTACACTTCAAATCCATCATTTAACATCTAAAATCACAAGGTTCATCAATGGCAACATTTAAAATCTTTAACAGTTTTAAAATCGAAGGTACGAGATAGTTGAAACTAGTTGCAACGATCTCAAAAACATAAAAATTATTGGAAACGAGGCTAAAATGGACTTACATGCATCAAATGAAACATGGCCGAAAGCTTCATCTCAACATCCATTGTGTTTTCGATTGTTGAAGAAGAAACCAAAAAGATGATATCAAATTAACCTTTTGTTTTTATTTTATTTTAGTTTAATTTATCAAATTACCATTTTAACATTGGTTAATAAACAAATAAAACACCAATTTCATGACCATAATTGTCCACCACATAAATATATGGCATAATTACCATCAAAAGAAGGTTTAATTTCACAATTGATCCTTCAATTAAATTAAATTCTACCTAAATAAACTTATTTACAATTTAATCTTAAACTAATTAGGACTAAAAGAACAATTAATCCAAAAGTTAGTGGATTCAATCATGACACCACCGCTTGGAAACTTTGACCATGGTTTAATTACAATTTAAGTCCTTTTATCTTTATTCCTTAAGCCATTTAGTCACTTAAATCCAATAGTGATCAAATTTTACATCTTTTACGATTTAGTCCTTTTTAATTAATTAACTATCAAAATGTTAAAATTTTCCAACGAAACTTTAATACCACCTTAATGACACTCCGTAAATATTTATAAAATATTTACGGCTCGGTTTATAGAAATGAGGTCCTGATACATCATATTCTAAAACCACTTGACTTTAGGGTCTTACCACTTGAACTTAATTAATCATACAAATAGCATAAATTATCAATTCAAAAACCTTTCAAAAACCATTTATGACTTGTAAATATTAAATAATAATATTTACGAACTTACTCATCGGACTTGGTGGTCTCGAAACCACAGTTTCCAACACTATTGAGAAACGAGCTATTATAAGATCCACAAAGAAAATATGCCTTTAAATCATAAGGGGACACCTATGATTTAATCGATTCACCACAACACTATCACCAAAAAAGCTAATAGCAGTCATACCCAAACCAATAGCCTCTATAGGAATCCCTAACTTACATGCCAATTCATTCAAGATATATGATTATGTGGAACTAGAATCAACCAAAAAGAATAATGAAATAGACTTCAAAGTGAAAGTACCTCTGATAACATCAGTCAGATCCTGATCCTTCAACTCCCTAACAAAAAAAACTTGGGATGGACCTCAAGACTCAACTTGATAGCAACTGAATGACAAACAACTTATTTTTCCACCAGTCTCTTATTACCTCTATCGTGACCACAACCTCTAGTAGTCACAGGTGCAGGTGAAGAACTTTGAACCTGTGAAACCTTTACTTTATTTGGACAATTCCTCAACATATGTTCCTTCGAGCTACACTTAAAACATCCACTTGTCAACTTGCGACACCGACTAGAAAGCCTATGCTTACAATGTGCACAAAGTGGCCATGCAGAACCACCAGTCAAACCATCAGTACTAACCACAACATTACTATACTGCATAGACTGACTCGATCGAAACCCACGCCTCACGCCTCTATTAGAACTTTAATTATCACGCCTCCTCTTAGGCGGTCATCTAGATGCACTATCGAAAGTGCTCTTACCCAATTCAGTTACCTTAAAATGAAACAGCTCAGCAAAAGTCTCCTCATTAGCCTTGGCCTTCTTAACAAACTTATTGAACAACTCTGTATTTTGAGCAACCAAGTAGACCTGAATCTCATGATGAAGCCCAAAACGGAACCTCTTTCAATTGTCTCTCTTAGAAAGAACCATCTCAAGAGCATACTGACTAAGTCACACAAAATTTGACTTAAAATCAACCACAAACAAATTACCTTGAACCAGATCCAGAAATTGTCATTTACGGGCTTCCATGTATTGCCCACCCATAAAATTCCTCTTAAAAACCTCAAGAAAATAATCACAAGTCAAACGGCAAGTAGTAATACCTCTCGTCATATTACTTCACCAACGATGAGCCACATTGTCGAGTATGGACACAGTACAGCCCAATTTCTCCTCATTAGAATAGGACATCTGCTCGAGGATCATTTCAACACCCTCCAACTAGTACTTAGCTATGGTCGTATTAATCACTTTCATTCCAAAAAACTCTTTACCACCCAACGCTCGTAAACATTCAAGCAATAGCCCTCGGTGAATAGGTGCGTGATTCATAGGTGCAAGAATAGGGTTAGCACTAGTAATGCATTGGAACGCTCCAATCATAGTTTCTGTTAGATGGCCAACACCCTCATCAAATATATCCACTCTACGTGGTGACATAGGAGATGTAGAGGATGTATCATTCTTTTGAGCATTCACATTCACACGTCTACAAGGCATATTGAATCTAATAATCTAACATACACAAATAAATAACCAAACTAGGGTGTGAGTGGCAGGGAAATGATCCAAGTACGTTTTTGCAAGAAAATTTTAGAATAACGGTAATGTGTCCCACACAATGAATACATGAATATCCAACACACCAAAGACATGTAGAGTCGTCTCAAAATTGTAGCATTTAGCAAACACTCTCCAACACACCAACATATCTCGATGAATGGAGCTTTGTTCAGATTCCCTTATCTCTCCAAAATTATCTCGACCTCAATCCCTCAAGAACACAACATATAGTTGAGTACTCACAAATCATATGGCTTGCCAACTATATCCAATGGTCTCATAAAGTCACAACTCCAAAATATCTACAATAACTCACATATTTACTTACCAATTTATTGTACACTTTCACTGCATATTTATCTTATTAGCACAACGTTATCATTTTCATTTGGCATGTATTCCATGCTTACAATTATCATATTCCATAAACATTATATTAAGCATGTGTCTCATATCATACTACCACATAATAGTTCACAAACTACATCACATTACCACATATCACATAAGTTAATGAAAGGTACGAGAGAGCTTACACTCTAAACTTAGGATAGGAGTTTAGGATATTCCTAAGCTCCTAATCAACTCTATGAATTGTGTCTACAAGCAACAACTGCAAACACTCATCGTTTGTGCTTTCGCCTAGCCACCGAATGCTTAAACAAGCTTTTCTTTGGCTTTTGCCTTACCCTTCGAAGGCTCCAATGATTCTGTACCTTTAACACAATTAACCAAACTATAAACATGATTAATATATAGCTAGAAACTCACTCAAACTATCAAAAATTTAGGTCTGAGGTTCCTCCCTCTTGAAACTGAAACTTCCAACATACAAACCTGAAATTCAAATATATCAATCTCTACTCTTTCCCTTTGCTTAAAACTGATTCCACTAATCTAGTTACTCATTTATGCATGATTCTCTACCTTCAAACTACAAAAAATTACATAGATTCATGGTTCCAAAATTTCAACATATAATAACCATTTTTTATGAGAGCTCATTAAAACCTTAGAATCTCCTAACGAAGCTTTAGGGAAAGTATCAAAAAAAGTTGAAAATCACTTTGAAACATCAATTTTAAACAATATTTTCAATTTCACCATTAACGACCCAATTCCTCTCTAACTGACCATCAATATGAGGATGATAAGTTGTATTGAAACTAAGCTTCGATCCTAAACCTTATTGCAAACTCTTCCAAAACCTAGAAGTAAAATGCGGATCCCTATCTAAAATAATAGAAACTGGAACCCCATGAAGATATACAATTTTACCAATATACAACTCTGCCAACTTATGTAAAGAATAATTGGTACCCACTACCAAGAATTGTGCATTCTTCAAAAACAAAGTCCATGGTGATCCTTTCCTACTTCTATTCAGGAATCGCAATTAGTTGCAACAAACTTGAAGGATACTTATGTTTTGTTTTCACCTTCTAACAAACCAAACATCGAGTCACAAAATCCATAACATCACGCTTCAAGCCAAACCACCAATAAATCTCTGGAAGATTATGACACATTTTACCACTACTAGGATGCATAGTAAAGGGCTACTATGCACCTCAATAAGAATTGCTTTCCTCAAATTCACATCATGTGACACGCACAATCTACCTTGAAAATTCAATATACCGTCACCATCAACATCAAAATCACCCTTAACAACTTGTTCAACCTGTTGAATCTCGTTAACAACTCCCCATCTAACGGTTGTTTCTCTTTAATCTGTTGAGAAAAAGTTGGCTTCCTTTGAAGTTTAACTAACAAACCACAATTACTAGCTAAACTCAAACGCGCAAACAGACTCTCAATTCTGTCATCTACTTCCTACTCAAAGCATTTGCAACAACATTCACATTGCCAGGATGATACTTTATTACACAATCAAAATCCCTCAAAAGTTCAACCCAATGCCTTTGCCTTAAATTCAACTCCTTTTGGGTGAGGAGATACTTAAAGCTCTTATGATATGTATAAATAACACACTTCTCACCGTACAAGTGATGGCGCCAAATCTTAAGCGTGAATATGATAACAACTAACTCCAAGTCATGAGTTGGATAATTACGCTCATCCATCTTCAATTGTATTATGGCATATGCCTCAATCTTGCTCTCTCGCATTAACACACAATCGTGTCTTGAATATAACGCATCATTGTAAACCATAAAATATTTTCCAGACTCTGGTTGAATCAACACAGGTGCCTAAGTCAAAACTGCCTTAAGCTACTCAAAACTTTTCTACCTTTCATCAATCCATTCGAACACCACATTTTTCTAAAGTGGATTCATTAAGGGTGCGGCAATAATGGAAAGTCCTTTAACGAATCTACGATAATAGCTAGCTAAACCCAAGAAACTTCAAACTTGAGTAACACTTCTAGGCAACTTCCACTCTCAGATCACTTCAATTTTTTTGGATCCACACAGATTCTATCTGTCGACACAACATGGCCTAAGAACATTATCTTTTTAAGCAAAATTCACATTTACTCAGCTTCATATACAACTATTTATCTTCCAAATCCTGTAACACAATACTCAAATATGCATTGTAATTCTCCTCAAAACGAGAATACACCAAAATATCATTTATGAAGACAACCACAATTTGATATAAGTACGAGTGAAACACATAGTTCATCAAATCCATGAACGCAATCAAATGACATGACCAAAAACTTATAATGCCTATACCGAGTCCTAAAAGCAGTTTTAAAGATGTCAGACTCCTTCACCTTCTACTGATAATACCTTGATCTGAAATCAATCTTTGAAAACATTGTCGCTCCTCTGAACTGATCAAATAAGTCATCAATTCAAGGTAAAGGATACCTATTGTTCATGCTCAACTTATTTAAATTCCTATAGTCGATACATAACCACAGTGTACGATATTTTTTCTTCACAAACAAAATCGGTGCATCCTACAAAGATACACTCGATTAAATGAACCCTCTATCTAGAAACTCTTGTAAGTAGATCTTTAACTCTTTGAGTTTTATTAGTGTTATGCGATAGGGCGTAATGCACACTGGTGTAGTACTAGGATAGAATTCAATACCAAAATCTACTTCATGTTCTGGTGGCAAACCAGACAACTCTTCAGGAAATATGTCATTAAAGTCCTTAACAGTATGTATATCCTGAACTCTCAATTCCTTGCTAACCAAGATCAACACATAAGCTAAATAAGCTTTACAATCTTTCCCCATATCTTTTCAGCCTTTAAAGGTAAAACCACATTAGACATAAATCTCGGTCTTTCACCAACAACAACAATCTCTGAACCATCACTAATCCTAAAAAAAAATTGTTTCATTTCAAAATCTACCTTAGCCTTATGTTTGGTTAACTAGACCATACCAAGAATCACATCAAAACAATAGAAAGGTAATTCCATAAGATCCACAAAGAAAATATGCCCTTAAACTATAAGGGGACACCTACGGTATAATTGATTCACCATAACACTATCACCAAAAGAGCTAATAACAGTCATACCCAAACCAAAAATCTTTACAAGAATCCCAAACTTACATGCCAATTCACTCAAGATATATGATTGTGTTGAACCATAATCAACCAAATAGAATAATGGAACAAACTACAAAGTAAAAGTACTTGCGATAACAATAGTCAGATCTTGATCATCCAGCTCCCTAATAGCATAAACTCGCTGTCCAACAGATCCTAATCCTCTAGACTCAACCTGAGTAGCAACTATATGACTAACAACTCGCTGTTCAACAGGTCTCCCATTACCTCTACCGCGGCCACAACCTCTAAAAGGTGAAGAACTCTGAGTTTGTGAAACCTCTACTCTTTTTAGACAATTACTCAACATATGTTCTTTCAAGCTACACTTAAAACATCCACCTTTCAAGTTGCAGCACTCATTAGGATGCATACGCTCACAATGTGCACAAAGCAGCCATGTAGAAGCACCAATACTAACCACAACACTCCTTTGCTGCTTAGACTAAATCGGTCAAAACCCACGCCTCGTGCCTCTACTAGAACTCTAATTATCATGCCCCATCTTAGGCCATCGTCTTCATGCACCATCAAAATGCTCTTATCTGATTCAGTTACTATAAAATGAAGTGGCTCAGAAAAATTCTCCTCAACAGCCTTGGCCTTCTTAACAAACTTAAACAACTCCACATTTTAAGCTACCAAGTGACCTCAAATCTTATGATTAAACCTAAAACAGAACCTTTTACAATGGTCCCTCTTAAAAAGAACCACCTCAGGAGCATACTGACTAAGTCGCACAAACTCTGACTCATAATCAGCCGCAGACAAATTACCTTGAACCAGATCTAAAAATTCTCGTTTACGGGCTTCTATGTACTACTCACCCATAATCTTCCTCTTAAAAACCTCAAAAACATAATTCCAAGTCAAACGATCAGTAGTAATACCTCTGCTCACAGTATTCCACCAACGATGAGCCTCATCGTCGAGTAGGGACACAGTACAACCCAATTTTTCCTCGTCAAAGTAGGACATTTGCTCAAGGATCATTTTAACACCCTCTAATCAGTACTTAACTAAGGTCGTATCAATCTCTTTCACTCTAGAAACTCTTTACCACTCAATGCTCGTAGACGTTTAGGTGACAACCTTTAATGAACAAGTACGTGATTCGTAGGTATAGGAGTAGGGTTAGCACTAGCAATCCTTTGGAATGCTCCAATCATAGCTTCCATTAGAGGGCCAACATCCTCATCAAGTATATTTGCTTTACGAAGTGGCACATGAGATGCATAGGATGTATCATCCTTTTAAGCATTCATATTCACACGTCTACAAGGCATATTGGATCTAATAATCTAACATACACAAACAAAAAATCAAACATGGGTGTGAGTGATGGGGAAATGATCCAAGTCACGTTCCTACAAAAAAATTTTAGAATAATGGCAATGTGTCCCACACATCTAATTCACGAATCTCCAACACACCAAAGACACGTAGAGTTGAACATATCCCAAAAGTGTAGCATTTAGCTAACACTCTCCAACACACCTATATATCCCGATGAATGGAGCTTAGCTCAGATTCCCTTATCTCTCCAAAATTGTCTCTACGTCAGTGCCTCAAGAACACAACATATAGTTGAGTAGTCAAAAATCCTATAGCTTGCCAACTATATCCAGCGGTCTCATAAAGTCACAACACCAAAATATCCATAATAACTCACGTATTTAATTATCGATATGCTGCACACTTTCACTACATATTTGTATTATTAACACAATGTTATCACTGTCATTCGGCATGTGTTCCATGCTTACAATTATCATATTCAACAAACACTATCTTAAGCATATGTCTCATATCATATTACCACATAATAGTCCACAAACCATATCATATTATCACATATCACATAAGTTACTAAAGGGAATGAGAGAGCTTACAATCGAAACTTAGGATAGGCATTTAGGATATTCCAAAGCTCTTAATTAATGCTATGAATCGTGTCTACAAGCAGCAAATGCAAACACTCAATATTTGTGCTTTCGCCTAGTCGCCGAAAGATTAAACTAGCTTTTCTTTGCCTTTCACCTTGCTCGTCGAAGGCTCCAACGGTTTTGTATCTTTAACATAATTAACCAGACAATAAACATGATTAATATACAACTAGTAACTCACTCAAACTATCAAAAATTCAGGTCTAAGGTTCCTCTCTCTTGGAATTGAAACTTCCAACTTACAAACTTAAAATTTAAATATCTCAATCTCTACTGATTCCCTTTACCTAAACCTGATTCCAATAATCTAATTACTCATCTACGAATGATTCTCAACCTTCAAACTAAAAAATTACATATTCATGGTTCCAAAATTTTGACATAAAATAACCATTTTTCATGAAAGCTCATTAAAACCTTAGAATCTCTGAACGAAACTTTTAGGAAAGTTCAAAAAACCTTCTAATCATATAAAAATAAGTTGAAAATCACTTTGAAACATCAATTCTAAACAATAATCTGAATTTCACTATTAATGACCCAATTTTTGGCATTTATTTAGAACCCTTGATTCAATGGATAAAAACTTAGTTTTAAAAGCTAGATAACATTAAAACTAATAAGGAATTGAAATATTACCTTATTTGAAGGAGAAACATTAATTTTAATTGAAAATCTAAAAATCCCAAAAGTTGTGCAATAACAAAATTAATGGTGTTTCTTATGGTTTTTATGGAATTTTATGGCGGTTTAATGTTGGAATGATGGTAGAAATCAAAAGATTGAAGTTTGACAATCAAAGTTGAACGAATGGAGCTTGGGAATGTAAAGGAAGACAAAATAAAAATTAAGGGGAAGAACTCTCGTGGGTTTCTTGTAGTAGGGGAAATATTAGGCTGATTTAAAGTTTTGGGTTATTTGCTTTTAACCACTCCTAATTTTGACCATTTTGCAAAACGGCCCGTATTTTAAAATTACATATATTTTCAACCTTATTTCCAAAACATTAATTTTATTAAAAAAATATATAGTTGAAATTATTTTTGGGTTACCACAATTCAAAATTTCTGAACCTATTCTGAGCTGAAATTCTCATTTTACCCTCAAAACTTCTAGACCCAATTTCGGGATATAACACAATATCTTAGTAGTGTATGGGGTTGGAAGGGTATTTAATACCCTAATTAGTATGTAGGAATGGTTGGAGATGGTGTGTAACAGATGGGGGTAGGATATGAATCTATATATGTTATGCATCTATTTTTATATCTGGTTATGAATTATGTCTGGTTGGTATCTGAGTGCATATCTGTTATTCTATCTGATGAATCATGTGCGTCTGATTTACTAATTGAAATAAGTTACATGCTGAGATCGTAAGCTCACTTTTTGTTTATTTTCTCTCAGGTAATCCACAGGCTTAAGGCGAGTCGGTGCAACAGGATCTCAGTTATTTATTATTATTTCATTTCTTTTAACTTGTTTGTATTAAATTCGTTTTGCTTGTGAATTATTTTTAGACTTTTAGGGACTATTTTTGCAATTTAGATTTTATTTTTTGATTTATATTATTTTAACCTTTTTAGATGATGTTAATTCTATCTGCAAAATGTTGGATTTCTAATAACAAACCTTATTTTCCAAAAATGAATTCAACTAAGAAATTACGCTGCAAACTTAAGTGTTTTATAAATATATAACCAAAAAATTTAATAAATTAGTTAAAGTATTTTCCCTAAGAAACTAGAATTTTATTTATCAAAAACTAGCGCTATTTTTACAAGTATCAAATGACTTCTGGATTTTCAAATGAATTATGGTAGTCTCTCCAGATATGACCATAATGTTTAGGTATGTAGCCTCCCAAACCTAGCCTAGACGTTATGGCTAGATTGAGAAGGCTACATTAGCCACCGAAATGGCTTAGCTAGCTTAGGTTACATTTGAAGACCTTAAATAAACTCATTTTAGAGAAAATCATAGTTGTACTTTGAGTTAGCTTAAAAGCATTCATTTATTAAGTTATGTATGCTTAGGATTCATTTTATTATTAACAGTGTTGTTTTAGAAATACCGTTTGCTTGTCACTCTTCTTTAAAAAAAAACTAGAAGTTAAACTAATGCAGTGGAAAAACTAATTTTCAAGTCATTTTGGAAAATTAGTTGCCTTATCGTTTTGTTTTTCAGAAATAGTTCCTTTGTAATGTAATGGAAACTAGGGAACACCATCAAATTTTACTTAAGCCTGATATCATGCATTATCCAGTTATTATGCTTGAGTAATTCATGCATGCAAAAATTCCCAAAAGAAAAGTTACCAAGCCACAGACCAGA
>CM025250.1:10692326-10725726 GCA_013677275.1 Gossypium schwendimanii
AATTAAACATATTGAATTCAAGAAGTATGTTACAAAAAATAATTTATGAAATAATTTATATTTTTTGAAGTATTATTTAAAAAATTGTTAATTTAATAAGAAATTTGATTACCTATTTGAGTTTGAATCTAAAAAAATAATGTTGCAAGCTTGACATGTAAATAATAAAATACAATATATATTGGAGAAAAAAAACTATATGTTAGAGATCACATTATATTTTGTTTAGTTAGTCATTAAGTATATTTTGGTGTATTAAAAATATGTTGCTATGCAACAAAATGTGAGAAAGAAAAAAATTGTTCACCTGCAAATCTTGATCCAGCTATATATAGATCTTTGGACTTGAAGACTGGATATTTTTCATAATTTGCATGAAAGTAAGTAATATTTTATCTGTACGAAACAAACAATTTTAAAATATTAATATATATAATACCCAATCTGTTTTATTTAATAATGAAGAATATATATTATGATCTTACTAGTGCTATCATCTCTATTATTATAATCACTACTTGAGTTTGAACATGACCATCCTGATCCAATAGGGGAGTCGATGAACAATAGATTAGACAGTGAAACATATATTGGACAGAATTTTATATAGATATGGAAATAGAAAAAGAAACAATATAAGAATGACAATGCAATTCATTTAAGCACGACGAAAACTAGAAGTACTGTAACATTTTATAGTTCTAACACATTTAATATTTTTTGATAAAATTATATGGATATGAAAGAAATCACTATGAAAAGTGATATACATATACATAAAAAATAAAATATCAATAAAAAAATTAGAGGAAATTAGACAGCCCTTATTCCAAGAGAAGAAATTTGTTTAGAGACCATGAACATTTTCCGTGACAATGAATGGACCAACACTTCCAAACGCATCTCCAATTAAATAACACCCTGGTCCTGAATAGTATCACACAAAAGATTTTATTCTAAGTGAGTAATCAAACAAACTTGTCTTCTAAGCTTAAGTAAAGCTAGAAAAACAGAGTAATAGTTTGATCTAATGTAATGACTAGTCTAATGCAACTAGTATTTAGTATATGTTTAAAGGTATGGCTTTTTAGATGAGTTAAAAAATCATAGCCAGATCAGGGGTATAAATTTATTGTTAGGGATGGACATAAGCCTAAAACATTTACATGGAAATGATCTAAATTGAATCATTACTTTCTAACAAGGGCAAAAAGTGATAATGTTTCCATTTGAAGGAACTAAAGGGGATTAAATTTAATTATAAATTTTTGGGAGATGCTACAAAGGAAATTGTAACATTTAACCGATGGGGCCGAAGCCTTAGCTTCCCTTGGCTTTAACTTGCTCATAGTGAAATTTATTCAACTTATTCATATAGGATACCTACTAGGAAATCCGTATAACACCAGAAACTACAATATAGTGAATTAAAGAACTTAACCTCTAGTTAACCAAATAGTGAGGGATTGAGTCGTGGGATCTTTCTCAACTTCAACAAAATAGTAAAAAAGATTTCGACCATCAACATTTTCATCCACTTCAATATATCTAGTAAATTTTCTAAAATTAACAACTGGTTGTCCTGGCAATTTGGTTATGAAATCATTCACTGGGAAGGCATTGGAACCAACTCCAAGTAGAAGAAAAAGAAAAATAATAAAGATTACTCCTCAAAATTCCATTTGAAATGATTCTATTACTAAAGAAATAAGGATAACTAATGTTTATTGAATTCTTTTCTTTCTAATACTTAAAATTAATGGAGAGAGCTACCCTATATATAGTGTGTGTTTTTAAAAACCAAATATATTATTTTAATAGCTAACATTTTGGAACCGTGAAACATAGGTTTCAAGTTGTCATTGTTTTTAGGCACTATTTCGTTTTGTTAGTTTTCCCAATAAATATTTTATGATGAATAACTTTTATGAATTATAGGTGTACTTGATATAAATATATTATTGGATATAAAACCAACATATTCATTAATTATGAATTTTAAAAAAATAATAATAAATTTGTTCACAAACATGATTTTAGGTAACTAAAGAAATGAAATGTAAATTTCTTCCTAATTTTTTAAACTTCATATTTCAAATATATTTTGAATTTTGAATTTAATTGGGTATCTCAGACCCAATTTACCCTTCCTATCAAATCTTCTTCCAAGGAAAAACTTACAAGAACACCTTATCACCGACTTTAAACTCGATATCTCGAAGTTTCAAATCTGTATAAGATTTTTGCCTATTGGAGGTTACTTTCAGTCAATCTCAAATCAACTTCACCTTCTCTTCAGTCTCACGAATAAAATCTGGTCCAACAACTCGCTTCCCATCCAATTTCATCCAACAATAAGGAGTCTTACACTTCCTACCATACAACGCTTCAAATGATGTCACTTGAATACTCGACTAAGAACTATTTTTGTAGGCAAACTCTACTAATGACAAATATGTAACACCCCAATTCCCGGCCTAGAAGTTAGACCGAGTTTCACAGGTTACATTGACCATCGAAAGTGGCAGAATAAAAACTCTATTATAAACATAGAAAATCCCTTGCTAAACCATTTTGCCATAATTCTTAGAAAGTTAGATATCACTTAGTTAATTTTTGAAACAAAGTTTAATTGGAATTAAATGCAAGTCAGAAATAAACCAAAATGGTATCCCTTGAATAGTTCTAAGAGCATCAAATTTTGTCAATCATAAACCAAAATTCGAAACCAGTGATATAACGGAACATATAAGTTGTTCACAAATGTAACACATAATTGATCGAAAAATCCAAACGCAATCCATACCACAGTTTTTATAATCTCCCCTAAAAACCATTTGAAAATAACTAATTGAATTTTAAGTAGCATCACCTAAACCAAACCAAATACTTATCAGTCCAAGACCTCCGGCTGCCTAGTCCAGCTTCAAAACACAGAAATTACCTGAAAGGAATAAAACTAAAGGAATGAGCTACGGAGCTTAGTGGGAGTCTGAAACATAAATAGAAGGCAGTCGACAAGTATCGAAACAATTATTTCAAACATGTCCATACAGACAATGTAAGAACAACTCACACCAGTAATTAGTGTTACAAGTAGTTTTCGTTATCATACATAACATAATGATATTATTAACCCAACAACCATATAGATAAGCTTATACCCAAATGTGAAATGAATGCAACAGATAAAAAATCCCACCCATCCAACCAAACACCACTTCGACCACCCTGCACACCACAATAAGGCCATGTTAGACCCATCCACCCTGCGCACCACATAGGACCTTAATAGGCCTATCCGCCCTACACACTAAAAATGTAGAACTAAGCTACTCAGTATAAGGATATAGTTGAGCTGGTATACGTAGTATAGTGCGGTAAACCGTTGTACAGAAGATTTGCAGATAAACTGCTAAAATAGTCTTCCTTCTCTTTATTACCAAACCCTAAAACTTAATGCATATGCAAACATGTTCACCTCATATAGCAGTCATACAGAAACAGAAATACACATATTCAGCTGCCCAGACTCAGTATCAAATTAACTTATAATCCATTATTATGTAATATTCCAATTCCATAAATCACATCAAGTTAGCCCTTAACAAGCCATTAAATTAATTCTATAATTACGAATACACATACAAGTCTAAGCTGAAACAGAGTCCCAAACACAATTACCAAGGCTTAATCGAGGGTCAGATTATATAGAAACATAAAACAAGTCAGCTCATGACACGGCACAAAAATCTACGAAATAGAGCCATACGACCGTATGCCCCGACTATGTGGGAGGGTATAGGCCGTGTGGAGGTCTACACACCTGTGTGAAAAGAGGCGCACGCCCATGTGAAAGTTGCACACAACTGTGTAGAGGAGACACGCTCGTGTGATCGATATACATGGCTGTCTGAGTTGCCCATGTAACTCACTGTGCATTTCGTACAAAAAAGGTAAAATTAATAGTAGAGTAGACACAGCCGTGTGCAAAACTCACACGCCCATGTGGCTAAGGAACACGGCCGTGTGTCTAAGGCACACGCTTGTGTGAAAATCAACAAAATCCCCAAACAGTAGCCACACGACCATGTTGCCAGGCTATGTGGCACTAGAAAACATCAAAATCCCTAATTCCCCAATGTCACACTACCATATGGACCGACCGTGTATGGTACATGCCTGTGTGGCCACCCGTGTGGTCACGAAACCATATCGAAACAAATTAAAAATCATGAATTTTGTCAACAAATAGTCCCTATCCTCTAATAGTTCAAAAACACACCAAAAATTGCAGAATTCTATGACATCTAACAACAACTCGCTACTGAAATTTAACAGTTTCAGAAGCACACCTGATGAACGCTTTCAAGGAACCAAAATTGACTGATTCACCTTTATTCTACAAACTCTGAAAACTCATTTACAAATACACACCAATGTATTATTACCATGCCAAGATAACACAAAATAACCAACCAAAATTGTTCTAAGAATCAGAGAACAATACTTACTCTACTTCCGCTTCAATTCCTTGAATTACCTGAGCACCAATCAATGAAATCAAATAGAACCCAACGAATTCAAACAAAAATTCAAAGAAGAACAAAACAGAACTAATGGTAAAGAAAATTCAATGTCAAATAAGTGTCAAAATTTAGAAATTTGGGAGAAAGATTGAAACTGTGTTGGGAGAGAAGTAAGAGAGAAGAAGAAGAAAAAACATGAGGAACCGTAGGGAATGAATGTAAAAGAAAAATTAAATTTCTTTTCCCCTTTTCTTATTAATTCATTAATTAAAAAGTCTAATTAAAAAAATTAAATTAAATTTATACAAAAAGACACAAAATTAAAATAAAATTCTCTCTTTTCTCACATCGTGATTTTAACATAGGACCAAGGCAAACTAACCATACACTCCACCATCGAACCAACAGGCTCATTCTGACATTAAAATGTGAGGATAATCCCAATTGTTTGACCTACTCATTGACCCTAACTAAAAATCTCAAAACCTCTAACCCTAATTTCTAAAGTGTTACAAAATACCTTTCTCAACTACCCCTAAACTCGATCACACAACTTCACAATATATCCTCTAAAACTTGAATTACCCTTTCTAACTGACCATTTATCTAAGGATGATAAGTTGTACTGAAACTTATCTTCGATCCCAAACCTTCTTGCAAATTCTTCCAAAACCTACAAGTAAAACACAGATCCCTATCTGAAATAATAGAAACTAGAACCCCATGAAGACATACAATTTCAAAACTATACAACTCTGCCAACTTTTGCAAAGAAACGGCTAAAAATTGTGCACTATTTAAAAACCAATCAACTATTACCTGTAACAAATCTTTTTTCAGTGGGGTTAAAGGAAAACCCAAACAAAATTCCATGGTGATCATTTCACAATTCCATTTAGGAATCGCAATCGGTTTCAACAAACTTAAAGGATACTTATGTTCTACTTTCGCTTTCTAACAAACCAAACATCGAATCACAAAATTCGTTACATCACGCTTCAAGCCAGGCCACCAATAAATCTCTTGAAGATCATGATACATTTTGCCATTACCAGGATGCATAGTGCAAGGGCTAATATGTGTTTCAATAAGAATCGTTTTCCTTAAATCTACATCCTGCAGCACGCACAATCTACCTCAAAAATTTAATATACCATCACTGTCAACATCAAAATCCCCCTTAACAGCTTGCTCATCCTGTCGAATCCTCGTTCACAACTCCTCATCTAACGGTTGTTTCTCCTTAATTTGTTGAGACAAAGTTGGCTTCATTTGAAGTTAACTAATAAACCACCATTACTGGCTAAACTCAACTCCGCAAACATATCTCTCAATTTTGTCATTGACTTCCTACTCAAAGCGTCTGCAACAACATTCACCTTGTTAGGATTAGACTTTATTAAACAAATATAATCCTTCAAAAGTTCAATCCAATGCCTTTGCCCTAAATTCAGCTCCTTTTGGGTGAGGAGATACTTAAGGCTCTTATGATTTGTATAAATAGCACACTTCTCACCGTACAAGTGATGGCGCCAAATCTTAAGCGCGAATAACACAACAACTAACTTCGAGTCATGATTAGGATAATTACGCTTATGCATCTTCAATTTTCTTGAGGCATATGCCACAACCTTACCTCTTGCATTAACACACAATCAAGTCAAGAATACGAAGCATCTTTGTAAACCACAAAATATTTTCTAGGCTCTAGTTGAATCAACATAGGTTCCTCAGTCAAATTGCCTTAAGCTGCTCAAAACTTTTCTACCTTTCATCAAACCATTCGAACACTACGTTTTTTTGAAGTAATTTCGTTAAGGCTGCAGCAATAAGGGAAAACCCTTTAATGAATCTACGATAATAGCCAGTTAAACCCAAGAAATTCAGAACTTCAGTAACACTCCTAAGTGACTTCCACTCTAAGATCGCTTCAATTTTCTTTGGATCCACTCGGATTCCATCTGCCGACACAACATGGCCTAAGATTGTTACCTCTTTAAGCCAAAATTTACACTTACTCAGCATCATATACAACTGTTTATCTTTCAAAATTTGTAACACAATCCTCAAATTTATATCGTGATCCTCCTCAAAACAAGAAAAATCCAAAATATAGTCTATGGAGACAACCATAACTTGATCTAAGTATGAGTGAAACAAATTGTTCATCAAATTCATGAATGCAGCTGGGGCATTAGTTAAACCAAATGACATGACCAAAAACTCATAATGCCCATACTGAGTCCTAAAAATAGTTTTCAGTATGTCAGACTCCTTCACCTTCTACTGATAATACCCTCATCTTAAATCAACCTTCAAAAACACTATTGCTCCTCTGAACTGATCAAACAAGTCATCAATTTGTGGCAAAGTATACTTATTCTTGATGGCCAACTTATTCAAATTCTTATAGTCGATACATAACCACAATGTACCATCCTTTTTCTTTACAAACAAAATTGGTGCACCCTACGGAGATACACTCGTTTGAATGAACCTTCTCTCTAGCAACTCTTGCAACTAGATCTTTAACTCATTGAGCCCTTTTAGTGCCATGTAATAGGGAGTAATAAACAATGATACAGTACCAGGATAGAGCTCAATACCAAACTCTACTTCATGTTCCAATGGCAAACCAGGCAACTCTTCAGGAAATACATCATGAAAGTCCTTAACAGTACGTATATCTTGAACTCTCAATTCTTTGTTAACCAAGTTCAACATATAAGCTAAATAAGCTTTACAATCTTTCCCCATCATTTTTTTAGAATTTAAAATCGAAACCACATTAGACATAAATCTCGGTCTTTCACAAACAACAACAATCTCCAAACTATTACTATTCCTCAAAAAATTTCATTTCGTACCAAAATCTACCTTATCCTTATGTTCGGTTAACCAGACCATACCAAGAATCACATCAAAATAATAGAAAGGTAATTCCATAAGATCTATAACACCTTAACTCGTATCCGTCGCTGAAATAGAGTTAATGAGCATTACCAAAAAATTATAACTTAAAAACTTTCATTATTAAACATTTCATATATCATAGCATAATTCATCAAACACATGCATAATATCTCTTATTCGAGCCCTCCGGGCCTTAGAATCACTTTAGAAACGATTCGGGACTAAATAAGAAACATTTAGAATTTCATAGAAAAAGATAGAATTTTTCAAACTGTAGGGTTCACACGGCCGTGTCTCAGACTGTATAACATTCGAAATAAGGACATGTGGTCATGTCCCAGCCCTAGTCTGTGCCCTTGTAACTCACTGACTTGTGCCACATGGCCAAGCCACACGCCTGTGTGCCCGGCCGTGTGCTAGGCCATGTAACTGGCTGACTGGATACCTTTAGAAACTACAGAGGACACACAGTCGTGTCATATGGTCATGTGGCAGACACGGTTGAGACACACGCCTGTGTCTTAGGCCATATGGACAAGAAAATGACCACTTCGAAGCCATTTGTTTCACCCTTTCAAGCATAAACCTACAAGAAATTTGTACATGTATACAAGGCCTTTAAACATACTCAAATTATGCAAAGAATGAATATCTTCATACCAAATGTTCATACAACCAATATGCCAAAAGGCACCTTAATCATCAAGCGTCAACTTATATATATATATACATGAGCATATTTGTTCAAACTTTAACCATACATGCCTAAGTTATCTCAATACTATTTCTATGCCATATAAAAAATAACCTCACCTCATTTGGCAACATTTATACCAATACATAACACAATTGACACATACCAACCTTACCCTATTAGTCATACCATATTTCAATCATGCACATCTATTCAAGACCTTTCCATAGCATACTATGTCTTGGCCATATTGAGGTCGATACAACACATACCACTTTTGTCATTTAAAGATAGATTAACATATACCAAATTTGGTTATTTATAAACATGCATCAAATTGACCATATCAACCATAACCAATAGGGCATCAAGAACACCATAAGCACCTTAAATCAAGGCAACATTACAAGCCATAAACATCAACTAAACTTTAGACATAAGTCCCCTATACATACCATTATAAACATGGGAAAAACATCAAATTCTACCGATAATCGTTGGATAGTGTGATGGATCCCTGACTAGCTTCCAACCCGCCCAAGCTTTCGATAATCTATAAAGTAAGAGAAAGACAACCATGTAAGCAATGAAAGCTTAGTAAGCTCGCATAAAATTCAAACATAACATTTCATTTCAAATATGAACTTTATAAGTCATGAATAAACCTATATCAATGCTTCAAGATTTACCAATCTATATGAATATTATCTCACAATGAATAGGTTCATTAACAACCCGAACACTTTCCATTTATAACATAATAATGTCTCATACGTTGAATTACATAATCATCTCCCTTTTTTTAAAATGATAAACCATTTCATTTACTTAGCATAAGTCGAATTACGTTATACATTCACGAGTTAGTGTATTTATTCATAACGTAAGCAATTTCCCATATAACATAAGTAAATTTCTCCCTTACAAGTAAGTCCTTTAACTCAACAATTCTTTTATTTCATCATATTTCATCTCAACTATGAACTTATCATTTCATTACCTATTCTCAACCATTTCATTTGTATAACACACAAGACATGAGCATGAACATCAATTATAGCCACAAACTACTGCATTTAAGTTTGACACTTTTAAAATCAACTACACAAATAAACCATTTCGTAAGAAATTGAATACTTCAATTCTTACCACCCTCCATTTAGTCACTTACCATTTCAATGCATTTCTTTAAAACTAACATAATACAATCCAACCAATAGCTTGACACAAGCTTAAGCACATCAACAACACATGTTAGTTCATTTAAAAATGATTCATATGAATTTGACATGGATAACTATTATACTTAAGCCTGATTCAATTAGATTTATCATTCTTCATAACATATCATGTTTTCCATGTAACACCATTTCAATAAGTTTCATACACACATGTCTTGGTTCATATTTAACATTTACCACAATCACAAGCCAGTGATTAAACACATAACTTAATAATATCATCACATGGTACGATATGGTACGTAAACATAGCATCACTTAAATCATACCTTTCATAATCATGAATATTCATGCTTTGATTAATGGTACATCATACCTTTCCATATTTGTCGTAGTGAAGTAATTTGAAATCCTTAACGAAGCACACACGGAGTGTGCTAAACAATGGTTGTAACTATCCCTTTTCATAGTCGATGGTCGTCACCATCCCTTTTCATAGTAGACGGTCGTCCCCATCCCTTTTCATAATCGATAGCCTAAGCTATCCCTTTTCATTGGTCAATGATTACTGATATGCCGTTGTATTTTTTTTATCGAGACATAATTTTATATTATAAAATGATAGCAGTTAAAACAAAATTTAAAATGCTATTTAAATCTATGAACTTACCTATCTAAATTGCATAAACGTCAAAGTACAGGGGTATTTTGGTAATTTTCCGTTCTCCTTGATTTTCCACTCGATCTTGACTAAATTAATAATTTCATTCAATCAATTAATTTAGGCAGTAAAATAATTTTTTAAATTTTTATAAAATTACCCCTAAATTTTTACTTTTATTCGATATAGTCCCTCAACCCAAAACATGCAAATTAACCATTTTTACCCAAAATTTAGCCTAGGTGAATACTCATGGTATCCAAAACAACCCATTCAAGCAACAATTTCACATTAAATCCTTGCATTTTTACTATTTTAATAATTTAGTCCCTAACTGAAAAATTCATCAAAAATCACTTAACAAAATACTTTTAAATATCAACCAACACATCAAATTCACCATTTAACATCTAAAATCGCAAGGTTCATAAATGGAAACATTCAAAATCTTTAACAGTTTCAAAATCAAAGGTACAGGCTAGATGGACCTAGTTGCAACGATCTCAAAAACATAAAACTTATTAGAAACATGGCTAAAACGGACTTACCTGCATCAAATGGAACATGGTCGAAAGCTTCATCTCAACATCCATGGTGTTTTCGGTTGTTGAAGAAGAAAACAAAAAGATGATATCAAATTAACCTTTTGTTTTTCTTTTCTTTTAATTTAATTTATCAAATTACCATTTTAACCTTGGTTAATAAACAAATAAAACACAAATTTCAAGACCATAATTGTCCATTACATAAATATATGGCATAATTACCATCAAAGGAAAGTTTAATTTCACAATTGGTCCTTCAATTAAATTAAATTCTAACTAAATAAACTTATTTATAACTTAATCTTAAACTAATTAGGACTAAAAGAGCAATTAATCCAAAAGCTAGTGGATGTAATCATAACACCACCGCTTGGAAATTCTGACCATGGTTTAATTACCAATTTAGTCCCTTTATCTTTATTCCTTAAGCCATTTAATCACTTAATTCCAATAGTGATCAAATTTTACATCTTTTACGATTTAGTCCTTTATAATTAATTAACTATCAAAACATTAAAACTTTTCAACATAAAAAATATTTATGGCTCGGTTTATAGAAATGAGGTGTTGATACATTATTTTGTAAAACCACTTAACTTGGGGTCTTACCACTTGAACTTAATTAATCATTCGAATAACATAAATTATCAATTCAAAAACCTTTCAAAAACCATATTTGACTCGTAAATATTAAATAATAATATTTACAAAATTACTCATCGAATTTGGTGATCCAGAAACCACTATTTTTGACACCACTAAAAAACGAGATGTTACAAGATCCACAAAGAAAACATGCCCTTAATCATAAAAGGACACCAACGATATAATCGATTCACCACAACACTATCACCAAGAAAGCTAATAGCAACCATACCCAAACCAATAGTCTCTATAGGAATCCCTAACTCACATGCCAATTCACTCAAGATATATGATTGTGTGGAACTAGAATCAACCAAAAAGAATAATGGAATAGACTTCCAAGTGAAAGTATCTGCTATAACATCAGTCAGATCCTGACCCTCCGGCTCCCTAACAGTAAAAACCCGGGCTGGACCTCAAGACTCAACCTGAGTAGCAACTAAATTACCAACAACTCATTGCCCCACCAGTCTCCCATTACCTCTACTGCGACCACAGCCTCTAGGAGGCACAGATGCAGGTGCAGAACTTTGAGCCTATGAAACCTCTACTCTGTTTGGACAATTCCTCAACATATGTTCCTTCGAGCCACACTTAAAACATCCACTTGTCAACTTGCAGCACTCACTAGAATTCCTATGC
The DNA here is from genome assembly GCA_013677275.1 of Gossypium schwendimanii. Taxonomy (NCBI): domain Eukaryota; kingdom Viridiplantae; phylum Streptophyta; class Magnoliopsida; order Malvales; family Malvaceae; genus Gossypium; species Gossypium schwendimanii. Next base: position 10,704,137 of record CM025250.1, read on the forward strand.
CTACAATGTGCACAAAGTGGCTATGCATAACAATCAGTAGTGACCACAACATTGCTCTATTGCATAGAATTCTGATTATCATGCCCCCTCTTAGGCAATCGTCTTGGTCCACAATCAAAAATGCTCTTACCCGATTCAGTTACCACAAAATGAAGCGGCTCAGCAAAAGTTTCCTTAATAGCCTTGGCCTTTTTAACCAACTTACCAAACAACTCTGCATTTTGAGCTACCAAGTAAACCCAAATCTCATGATTAAGCCCAAAATAGAACCTTTTACAATGGTCCCCCTCAGAAAGAACCATCTCAGGAGCATACTGACTAAGTCATACAAACTTTGAAGCATAATTAGCCATAGAAAAATTACCTTGAACTAGATCCATAAATTTTCGTTTACTGGCTTCCATGTATTGCTCACCCATAAACTTCCTCTTAAAAACCTCAAAATTAATCCCAAGTCAAATAGTCAGAAATAATACCTCTCTTCACAGTATTCCACCAACGATGAGCCTCATCGTCAAGTAGGGACACAGTACAACCCAATTTCTCCTTGTTAATACATGACATTTTCTCAAGAATCATTTCAACACCCTTCAATAAGTACTCAACTACGATCGTATCAACCTATTTCACTCCAAAAAACTCTTTACCACCTAACGCCTATAGATGTTCAAGTGACAACCCTCCGTGAACAGGTGTGTGATTCATAGGTGCAGGAGCAGGGTTAGCACTAGCAATCCTTTGTAACGCTCCAATCATAGCTTCCATCAGAGGGCCAACACCCTCATCAAGTATACTCGCTCTACGCAGCGGCACATGAGATGTAGAGGATGTTTCATCCTTTTGATTATTTACATTCACATGTCTACGAGGCATATTGAATCTAATTATCTAACATACACAAACAAAAAAACATGGGCATGAGTGGGGGAAATGATCCAAGTCACGTTCCTGTAAGAAAATTTTAGAATAATGGCAATGTGTCCCACACATCAAATACATGAATCTCCAATACACCAAAGAAACGTATCCCAAAAGTGTAGCATTTAGCTAACTCTCTCCAGCATACCAACATATCCTGATGAATGGAGCTTTTCTTAGATTCCCTTATCTCTCCTAAATTATCTCAACCTTAATACCCCAAGAACACAACATATAGTTGAGTACTCACAAATCCTATGGCTTGCCAACTATATCCAACTGTCTAATAATGTCACAAGGCCAAATATTCACAATAACTCACATATTTACGTACCGATTTGTTACACACTTTCACTTTATATTTGTATTATTAACACAATGTTATCACTATCATTCGACACCTATTCTGTAGCGCCCCAAAATTTGGGCCTAGAAGTATTGGGCCTTGAGCAAGGGAATGCTTAGGAAACCGTGCACAAAAGTATGTCTGCTTTAGTGGTTAAGGGTCCTGAAAAGAGTTGGAAAAGTCATGGGTTCAAACATGAGCTTTAGCAAAAATTGTGGTTTTAAGTGGATAAAACCCTGGATGCTTGGATGTAGGCCTTTTAAATTATTGTGTTAAAAAATGTCATAAGAAAGCTTGTGGTCTAGTGGTTGTGGTGTTATTAAGGTTACAAGGGAGCCTGGGTTCAAGTCTGGCTCTTGCAATTTATTTTGGTTTTTCTTTTAAAGGAACCTGGACTTTGGCCTTTAGACCTTTTAATTAATTGAAGAAAAAATGTGTCACAAAGAGAGCTTGTGGCAAGGAGGCAAGTGGCGTGAATTGGCTGATGCGAGAGTTTGGGTTCGAATCTCATTGCAAGCAATAAGGATATTTATTTTGCTAGCATGAGGCGGCAGGAGTTTGATGTGGTTTCAAACTTTATTGGGTGAGAGTTTGAATGGGTCTTAGAGGTTGTTATAGAGGATATCAAAGAGGGATAAGGGGAGAGATTTGAGGAGATTTTCAAGGGATTTGGAGGAGAGGACTGTTGTAGCCGAATTGTGCAACTTCTATGTGCAAATTTAGCTAGGGGAACTCATTTGGTGCATTTTGGTAATTGGTGAGTGTATAGGTGCTGAATTTCCTCTCTAACATTTGGGGTTTTGGACTTCTCTTTCTTTTTCTCTAGTACCGAAACTAAAATTGACCACTCGTGCATCTTTTTGTCGGGTTCCCTCTAGTTCCTTTTCTGCTACGAAACTAACCATTCATGTTATTCCTCTCTGCATCTTTGCTATGCTCTTTTTCTCTTCTTGGCCAAACCTAACATCTATTTTTCCTTACCTCTTTTCTTCTGCGATCGGATTCTTTCATAGCCTAGCCGAACCTTCCTTTTCTCTTCTTTTAAATTTTTTTCACCTTCTATTTTGGGCTGGTCGTATATCACTGTTGTTAATCCTTCTCTGGGTCAATCTACTACAAAGGTTTTAACTATCGGTAAGTGATCAAAAGCTATTCTCTGCTTTTCTTTCTCAAAATCGAATAACCTTACTAATCAATTGCTATTTCTTTTCTCACGTACTGTACTCACTACGATTTAAGAAGGTTCCTCGAGAGTGCTGAGGCATTCAAGATTCTTCTTTCGTTCTTCAATTGTATATTTGAAGGGGGTAAGTTGGCTTGTTCGTCGATGGTGCTGCGTTTTAATATTGGGGCCTTAAGTCTTATTTTTTTTTAAACAACCCAGTCTTATAGGTTTCATTGCTCAGGAAAATAATCAGCGAGGTCGTGTGATCTATACTTATTTGGCAATCTAAGTGCATTAAGCAATTCTCATTCGTTCAAGGTGAGTAGTGAGTGACGATTTGGCTTTAAGTATTGTGAACATTAATGATGGGAAAACTGACGGTATACCTTGAATGAATGTAGACCTTGGCGATGAACTGTTCACTTGATTTTGCAGTCAGGTTTGTAACTGTACACCGTAAAACATTACTGACGTAAAGTTGAAAGTATGTGTAATCACACTGTCACTACTGCAAATCGACAAAAGTCAAAAAGTCAGAAATACAGTGATTGAGGCCACATGGGCATGCGAACGCTCGTGTGGTGAACCTAGCCCACAAATATCGGCGTTAGACTGTAGAGTTCGCCGCGAGCATTCTTGTGCTCTTGGGCCTTTATGGGCCACATTGGGCTGAAATGGTCATGTGGACCTAATAGGCTCGTAGGCCCCACACGGATAAAATCCATGTTAAGTGGCAAATACTAGCCTGGGTTATGTAGTTTGCATAGCTGTGACTGAATTTGGGCTAAATGGGCCACACGAGCGTGTAGACCCATGTGGGCCGAGTATGGGCCTTGATCCCATTCACACCTTTATGACCATTTAGGTTATTTGTCACTCGAGGCGATTGTAGACCTTTAGAAACGTTGTTAAATTACCAAAATACCCTCGAAGGGTAAAATTATCGAAATACCCTCGAAAGGTAAAATTACTGAAATACCCTCAAAGGGTAAAATTACCAAAATACCTTCAAAGGGTAAAATTACTAAAATAACCTCGAAAGTTAAAATTACTAAAATACCCTTCAAGGGTAAAATTACCAAAATACCCCAATAGGGTAAAATGACCGTTATGCCTCTAGGAGATGAAATGACTGTTAAGGCCTTGTGCTATGTATGACCGTTTTGGTTTATGATATTTATTTGGTTGTTACTAAGTATGACATATTGCATACACGTATAATTTATGACATGTCATCCTGCATGGGGTTGGGTTAATATTGACGGAGGAAGTGTATGGCTTGTAACCGTTCTGTTCAAGGCTTACTGCCTTTCTGCTTAAGGCTTTTTGTCGTTCTGTTAACTGGTAGCATTGCTGTGATATTTACAGCTTTTAGCCATTTTTTCTATGGTGCCGAGCCATTCTGTTGACTTAGTGCTGCAACTGGTGCTAACTGCATCTGATACTGATTCTGTAATTGGGCTTAGGTCCACTTGGTTCTGTTAATGGGCTAAGGCTCACCTGATACTATGCCTGTGATTGGCTCAAGCCTAGTCTGTTTCTGCATACCGTATATCTGATTGTTTGTATTATAAGGGATTACACAGTAAGTTTTCACAAACTCACCCTTCTGTTTAACTGTACAGGTAATCCCCAGCGTTAGATGGTTCGGAGCTACGAGGGACTCGGGGAGGGGCACACAACTACATAAGTTTTATTCTGTTTTGCTCATTTACTAAAGCACTTTGATTTTGATTCGGGTTGTAATAAGGACTTTAAAATTCTATATTTTAAATTCAGGATTTTATTGATTGTGATTCTTATCTGCTAGAAGGAGAACCCGATTTTCCAAAACAATAACTATTTTCAAACACTACGTTTTCACAACTCAATTTTTAAATAACACATTTTCGCAAATCATTTGTTTTAAATTAAGCTTCCGCAACAATAAGGTTTTAAAGGTAACAGCATTTCTTTAATAAACCTCGATTCAAAATAAGCAAACGCAAACTGAGGTTTTGTACAAGTTTTAAATGGCAAGAAGTTTGAAATTTCAAGAAGGGTTTTCAATGAAAACATGGTTTTTGAAAAACATTTAAATGTGACGCACCAGATTCAGCAATAATGTCTAGGCCAAGTTTAGGGTGTTACATATTCCATGCTTACAATTATCATATTCCACAAACACTATCTTAAGCATATGTCTCATATCATATTACCATATAATAGTTCACAAACCATATCATATTATCACATATCACATAAGTTAATGAAGGGAACGAGAGACCTTACACTTAAAACCTAGGATAGGTGTTTAGGATAATCCTAAGCTCCTGATTAATGCTATGAATCGTGTCTACAAGTAGTAATTGCAAATACTCACCGTTTGTGCTTCCGCCTCACCGTCGGAAGCTTAAACTAGCTTTTCTTTGCCTTTCGCCTTGCCTGTTGAAGGTTCCAATAGTTTCGTATCTTTACTACAATTAACCATACAATAAACATGATTAATATACAACTAGTAACTCACTCAAACTATCAAAAATTTAGGTTTAAGGTCTCTCTCTCTTAGAACTGAAACTTTCAACTTACAAACTTAAAATTCAAATATCTCAATCTCTACTGATTCCCTTTGCCTAAAACTGATTCCAATCATCTAATTACTCATCTAGGCATGATTTTCAACCATCAAACTAAAAAAATTACATAGATTTGTGGTTCCAAAATTTCGACATAAAATAACCATTTTTCATTAAAGCTCATTAAAACCTTAGAATCTCTTAACGAAACTTTAAGGAAAGTTTAGAAACCTTCTAATCATATCAAAACAAGTTGAAAATCACTTTGAAAAATTAGTTTTAAACAATATTCTGAATTTCACCATTAACGACCCAATTTTTGGCATTTATTAAGAACCCTTGATTCAATGGATAAAAACTTAGTTTTAAAGGCTAGATAACATTAAAATGTAATAAGGAATTGAAACCTTACCTTATTTGAAGGAGAAACGGTTATTTAATTAAAAATCTAAAAATCCCAAAAGTTGTGCAATACAAAATCAATGGTGTTTCTTATGGTTTTTATGGAATTATATGGCAGTTTAACTCTAGGATGATGGTAGAAATCAAAATATTGAAGTTTGAAAATCAAAGTTGAACAAATAGAGCTTTAGAATGTAAGGGACAACAAAATAATAATTAAGGGGAAGAACTCTCGCGGGTTTCCTATAGGTAGGGGAAATATTAGGTTGATTTTAAAGTTTTGGGTCATTTACTTTTAACCACTCCTAATTTTTACCATTTTGCAAAACAGCCTGTATTTTAAAATTATAGATATTTTCAACCTTATTTTTAAACATTAATTTTATTTCAAAAAGCTATAGTCGAAATTATTTTTGGGTTACCACAATTCAAAATTTTCGAACCTATTCCAAGCTAAAATTCTCATTTAACCCTCAAAACTTCTAGACCCAATTTGGGGATGTAACATAATCTTTTAGTAGTGTATGGGGTTGGAAGGGTATTTGATACCCTAATTGGTATATAGGAATGGTCGGAGATGGTGGGTAGCAGATGGGGGTAGGATCTGAATCTGTATATGTTATGCATCTGTTTCTATATCTAGTTATGAATTATGTTTGGTTGGTATCTGAATGCATATATGTTATTCTATCTAATGAATCATGTGCGTCTGATTTACTAATTGAAATAAGTTACACGCTAAGCTCGAAAGCTTGCTTTTTGTTTGTTTGCTCTCAGGTAATCCACAGGCTTAGGGCTAGTTGGTGCAACAGGATCTCGATTATTTATTATTATTCCATTTCTTTTAACTTGATCGTATTAAATTTGTTTTGCTCATGAGCTATTTTCAGACTTTTAGGGACTATTTTTTTAAGTTTAGATTTTATTTTTTGATTTATATTGTTTTAATATTTTTAGATGATGTTAATTATATATGCAAAATGTTCGATTTCAAATAACAAACTAAGTTTTCCAAAATTGAATTTAACTAAGAAACTCCGCTGCAAACTTAAGTGTTTTATAAATATATAACCTAAAAATTTAATAAATTATTTAAGAGAAGTATTTCCCCAAAGAAACTGGAAGTTTATTTATCAAAATTTAGCGCTATTTTTACAAGTATCAAATGGCTTCTGGATTTTCAAATGAATCATGGTAATCTCTCCAGATCTGGCCATAATGTCTAGGTAGGGTTTAGGGTGTTACAACTTATGGCATCTACATATTATTTTCGTGATACTTCAATACCTATGACATTTATAACATAATTGGTCACTTAATTTTGTATCACACTTTATAATAGTATTATACACTATACATATGTTCCCATAATTAAGGATTTTAATCCAACATTATATTCATAAGCACTATGTAAATGTACCATTCCATCTTTTTTAAATATTTATATATATGCTTATGATCAAGAAAATACAAAAAATGTTACTATTAACATTGTTTTATAGTATGTATCTAATATATTCAAATATACTAATTATACAAAATGCATATAACAAAACTATAAAAGGTGTTTGGAAAGGTTCAAGATTTAATCAGTTTGTGAAAAATATTGTCCACGGCCTAGCACGTATTGGTCAAGCCTATTGAACTAGGTAGGTATTGTGAGCTTGCCTTGAAAGTGCTAATAAAGCTAATCGAGTCAACACTTAAAATTTCTTATTCAAGTTTAGAACCAAATTGGGTAATGATATCGGAGGGATAGTTTGATAATTAAATATATCTAATCATAATATAACAAAAATAAGTTGATATATATATAAGTAAATGAGTAAACATAAAACCTTGGTTCTAAAACTCCATGTTTCCTCTTTTGTTAACTTGATGTTTAACTCCTCAACCAACTTTTTCAAATGTTGTAAGGTTCTCACTATCGGTATTATACCATCTTGACCTCCACCATAACATTGTAATCATATTAAAAAATAGAAAATAGAAAATAGAAAAAAAATAGTCAAGTGGCATGAGAATTTCTTTACAAAAATGTTCACTTTGATTCCTCATACTTATTTAACTTATTTCAAGAAAGTATTGGAAAAAATTGTGGCATACAAATACAATACCAACCTAAATATTGTAATAGGAACGGATTGTTGAAGAATGTTTTTAAGCGCAGGAAGCATGTCAAGGTCTTTATCAACTTCGTTGTATTTAAAATTAGCTCTAAATAAAGAAGAGTGACATAATGAAAATTTTAAGGTTAACAATTTTTAGCCAACATTCATCTCAATAAAAAAGTAACTTATTTATTTTTCTTAAGAAAGAGGTGACAATATGGAGAGAGAAAAATTTATCGCGAGTCTTGAAACTTGAATTTAAAATAATTTCTAAAAAGTAATTATATGAAAATATCAGAAAAAAAGTTCATTTTGTTTCAAAATTTAGGGGAAAACTTACGTAAAACAACCATTGCATCTATATGATAAGTTGGTTCGATTCCCATGGAAAGCTTTTTGAACTTCAGGGAGATTAAAGTAAAATTGCACCCTTAATGGAAGGCACATGTCTACTTTTGTGCTAACTATAGGAACCTAGACCAAAAAAAAATGTTTTATGCTTTTGATATAACCAATAAAGAAAAATAACACAAAATTAATTTTACACAGTTGATTAGTTAATTCGATTCTATATGAACTTATGTTATTTGTAGTTTCAAATTGAAGTAAAGTAAGAGGAACGTAAAGAAATGAATGAAAACCTTTTTTTCCTAAGTTTAAATCTATCTCATTTTCATCACAAGGAGGGCGAAAGACATCAAATAACTTTTGTAGGGAATAATTATGAGCATCAATTTTGAAAGCAGCCAAATTGGAACACAAGGTTTTTGCATTTTGCATTCCATGTGGTTTTCATGCTAGAAAAGTAATTATTTTCATCAATGGCATTGCATTCTTTCTTGATTTCGTTATATAATGAGTTGTTTATCATCTCTCGAGAGAAAAAGAAATCAATTTTTGCAATATCATCTAGCATTTTATGAAGCATTGGGTTTCCCAACTGTTTAAAATAGTGACAATTAAAAAAATAAATTAAAGTTCACAACAAAATTTTTAAATTAACATTGAATTGAACCTAAGCATGTTTACAGGAGAGTTTAGTTTCAACACATGTTGTTTTTGTTCTATCTAGGCTCGATAAAATTACTAAAAGTATTTCAGGATAATTTGAACTTTTTTATGTTAGTATCGATACTGAATTTAAATCAAAATTTATTGGCTATGATGTCAGTAATGACCAATAATCAAAGTCCTGATGATTTGATCCAAAATGTAGAAGTTGGCATCCTAATCCAATCTAATAAATCTAAGGCTTCTCGAATTAGGCAAGTTACTCAACCACGAACATTGCTAACTAATCCTATTATACAAATATATATTAAAGTGGCAATTAAATTTGATTAATTAGATACAATTTTGCTAACAACCAATCCTTTGAGGTTAAATTTGGATTGCTTGGATTGCTTATTGTCGTTGAGCAAAGCATTAGCAAGATTCGGTACGAAGTGTCCTAAAAATAAAAATCCACAAATTTAATTCAAGTAATTAACATGTTATATCGTTTGTATTGTTGCATAGAAACTTATCCATAATTGGTATTAATTCAAGATCATTTCATTGTTATATTTCTATTCAATAATTAATTAAACATATTGAATTCAAGAAGTATGTTACAAAAAATAATTTATATGTTTTGAATTATTATTTAAAAAATTGTAAATTTAATAAGAAATTTGATTAATTATTTGAGTTTGAATCTAAAAAAATAAAGTTGCAAGCTTGACATGTAAACAATAAAGTACAATATATATTAGAGAAAAACACTATATGCTAGAGATCACATTATATTTTGTTTAGTTAGTCATTAAGTATATTTTGGAGTATTAAAAATATGTTGATATGCAACAAAATGTGAGAAAGAAAAAAAAAGTGTTCACCTTCAAAACTTGATGCAGCTATATATAGATCTTTGGACTTGAAGATTGGATATTTTTCATACCATTTTTGCATGAATGTAAGAAATATTTTATCTGTAGGAAACAAACAATTTTAAAATATTAATACATATAATACCCAATTTGTTTTATTTAATAATGAAGAATATATATTCTGATCTTACTAGTGCTATCATCTCTATTATTATAATCACTACTTGAGTTTGAATATGACCATCCAGATCCAATAGGGGTGTCGATGAACAATAGATTCAACACTGAAACATATATTGGATAAAATTTTATATAGATATGGAAATAAAAAAAGAAATAATATAAGAAATATAGTGCAATTCATTTAAGCACGACGAAAACTAGAAGTACTATAACATTTTATATCTCTAACAAATTTAATATTTTTTGATAAATCTATATGGATATGAAAGAAATCACTATGAAACGTGATATACATATACCCTGGTCCTGAATAGTATTACACAAAAGATTTTATTCTAAGTGAGTAATCAAACAAACTTGTCAGCTAGGCTTAAGTAAAGCTAGAAAAATAGAGTAATGGTTTGATCTAACGTAATGACTACTCTACTACAACAAGTATATAGTATATGTTTAAAGGTATGGATTTTTAGACGAGTTAAAAAATCAGAGTTAGATCAAGGGTATAAATTTAGTGTTAGGGATAGACATAAGCCTAAAACCTTTACATGGAAATGGTCTAAATTGAATCATCAATTTCTAACAAGGGCAAAAATTGATAATGTTTCCATTTGAAGGGGCTAAAGGGGATTAAATTTAATTATAAAATTTTGGGAGAGGCTTAAAAAGAAATTGTAATATTTAACCGATGGGGCCGAAGCCCTAGCTTCCCTTGGCTTTAACTTGCTCATAGTGAAATTTATCTAACTTATTCATACAGGGTGTAACACCCCAAACCCGGCCTAGAAGTTATTACCGAATCTGGCGTGTCACATTGAAGTGTTTTTCGAAAACCATGTTTTCATTGAAAACCCTTCTTGAAATTTCTATCTTCTTGCCATTTAACACTTGTTCAAAACCTCAGTTTGTGTTTGTTTATTTCCTAGCGTGGTTTAAAAAGCTATTCCCTTTTAAAAAGTTATTATCTTCAAAACCTTATTGTTGCAAAAACGTGATATTTAAAATTGAGTTGCGAAAATGTAGTGTTAGAAAACAATTATTATTTTGGAAAACCATGTTCTACTTCTAGTAGATATGAATCACAATCAAATCAAATCCCAAATTTAAAATCCAAAAATTATAAAGGCCTTATTACAACCCGAACCAACAAGCTCAATCTTAAGTAAATGAGCTAAACGGAATAAAATTTGTGCAGTTGTGTGGCCCTCTCCTAGTCTCTCGTAGCTCCAAACCATCTAACGCTAGAGATTACCTGAATGGTTAAAAACTGGGTGAGTTTACAAAAAACTCAGTGTGTAATCCCCTATCATTCAGTCAGTAATATAAGCAGTAATAGTCTGGGCCTGAGCCCTTTCCAGTAACAAAAAAATATAGGTTTTAGCCCAAAATAAGAAAAAATATGGTATGGGCCTTAGCCCGTTACAGTATCAGAATCAGAAACAGAACACATGTGGGCCTAAGACCAATACAGTATTAGAATCAGCAATAGAAATGCAACAATGTAATCATGCATCCCATCCCAATCCAGCCAACACACCACCTGTACCAACCAACACACCCTGTGGGGATAAAATTGACCCACCCAGCCAACACACCAATATCAGCACCGGTTGCGGCACTAATCAGTATCGCAGTAAAACTGCCAGTAACCAGAATAGCTAAGAGCCGTAAACAGGATAGCTATAAGCTAGAAACAGAATGGCTACAAGCTATAAGTACAGTAATATGATTGGCACAAAGCCATCAGTAGCAGTGATATGATCAGCACACAGCCATCAGTAACAATTATATGACCGGCACAAAGCCATCAGTAGCAGTGATATGATTGGCACACAACCATCAGTAGCAGTAATATGATCGGCATAAAGCCATTAGTAGCAGTGATATGATCGACACACAACCATCTGTAGCATCGCAGCAAAGCTGCCAGCAGCAGTATCACAGCAAAGCTGCCAGTAACAGTATATGTGGCCAAGCCACCAGTAACAGTGATTGTGGAAGAGCCACCAGTACTGTACTTCCTCCTTAACAGAATCCCAACCCCATGTAGTATGTCGTGTATGTAGAATGCCATGATCAGAATCAGTCAAACAAATCACAGACAAATCAATCATACCAATCATAGACAAACTAGTCATTTACATCAAGGGCAAATCAATCATTTACACTCGAGGGGCAAAATAGTCATTTACCCTCCAAGGGCATTACAGTCATTTTACCCTATAGAAGCATTATGGTCATTTTACCTTACATGGTCATTATGGTCATTTTACCCTATAGGGGCAATACAATCATTTTACCCTACAGGGGCATTAGATTATTTTACCCTACAGGGGCATTACAGTCATTTTACCCTACAAGGGCATTACAGTCATTTTACCCTACAGGGGCATTACGATCATTTTACCCTATAGGGGTATTACAATCATTTTACCCATGGGGGTATTTCGATAATTTTATCCATCGAGGGTATTTTTGTAATTTTACCCTTCAGGGTATTTTTCTAATTTTACCCTTCGAGGGTATTTTGATAATTTTACGCATCGATGGTATTTCAGTAATTTTACCTTTCAAGAGTATTTTGATAATTTTACCCATCGAGGGTATTTCGATAATTTTACCCTTTGGGGGTATTTTGGTAATTTCACCCATCGAAGGTATTTCTGTAATTTTACCCATCGAGGGTATTTTGATAATTTTACCTTTTGGGGGTATTTTGGTAATTTTACCCATTGAGGGTATTTCGGTAATAACAGAGTAAATGGGCCCAAGGCCCATTACTCGGCCCAAGTGGGCCCATACACTCGTGTGCCTGTTCAGCCCAGATTTCGCCACGATTATGAGATCTACACAACCCAGTCCAGAATTTGCCACAAATCGTGGATTTCATCCGTGTATGGCCCATAAGCCCATTGAGCCCACACTGCCCATTTCGGCCCAACGTGGCCCATTACGGCCTAAGCCGATGGAAATGCTCATGGAAGCCTCTGTAGTTTATCGCCCATGATTCACAAACTTGGCTTTCCACACGAGCGATCGCACACTCGTGTGGTCTCAACGTTGTATTTTGGCTTTTCGGCTTTTGTCGTTCTACAGTTACAGTGGGGTGGTTACACACCTGATGCAATTTGCAGATTCCCTTAGTTCCGAACACTCTTATTTTGAAAATCAATAATCATCACACCTTTGGTTCCCAAGCAATGTGCCAATCAACCTCGACCACCACCAGTTAGGAATGGTAGCAATGAAGGTTGGAGAAAGCGACGAAAACCTTGAAAACATCACTGATCTCCCATCGACAACAAGGAACAAATGAGATGATATATAGCTCCCCACAACAACAACCTCCCCAAATCCCAATATTCTCTCCTCAAATCTCTCCAAATATCCCTCATCAATTCTCTCTATGACTAGTTCAAACTCCATTTAGTAGTATTTTAATCCAACTCTACCACCCACACGAATTAGGCAGCAAAATAAATACTCTCTTTTTTATGCGCCACCACTCAAACCTTAGACCCCATGTACACTCCACACGCCCCTTATCACTAGACCAACAACTCCTTTGTATCATACTTTAACCACAATAATTTAAGAACCTACTATCTAGATCCAAGGATTTTATTCACTTAAAATAAAAATTTTGCATAAGCCAAGGCTTGAACCCCCTGACTTCTTAAACACTTTCAAACACTCCTAAATCACTTAACCACTAAAGCAAACATTCATTTACGTCACTTCCTTGCACAACTAAATATTTATGTGCAATCTCCTAACTGTTCCCTTGTTCAAAACCTATTCCTTCTAGGCCTAAAATTTAGGGTGTTACATAGGGTACCTACTAGGAAATTCGCATAACATCAGAAACTACAATATAGTGAATTAAAGAACTTAACCTCTAGTTAATCAAGTAGTGAGGGGTTGAGTCGTGGTATCTTTCTTAGCTTAAACAAAATAGTAAAAAGATTTTGACCATCAACATTTTCATCCACTTCAATATATCCAGCAAATTGTCTAAAATTAACATCTGGTTGTCCTGGAAATTTACTTACTAAATCATTCATTGGAAAGCCATTAGAATTAACTCCAAGTAGAAGAAAAAGAAAATAATAAAGATTACTCCTCAAAATTCCATTTGAAATTATTCTAATACTAAAGAAATAAGGGTAACTAATAACATTATTGAATTCTTTTCTTTCTAATGCTTAAAATTAATGGAGAAAGCTACCTTAATATAGCACGTTTCTTTTTTAAACTAAATATATTGTTTTAATAGTTAATATTTTGAAATCGTGACACATAGGTTTCAAGTTGTCATTGTTTTTAGGCACTATTTTGTTTTGTTAGTTTTCCCAATAAATATTTTATGATGAATAACCTTTATGATTTATAGGTTTACTTGATATAAATATATTATAGGATATAACACCAACAAATTCATTAATTATGAAATGAAATGTACATTTCTTCCCTTTTTTTAACTTCATATTTCAAATATATTTTGAATTTTGAATTTAATCGGGTATGATTTTTTTAGTAATGACAATGCACGTGTATATTAATAGAAAATTATAGTATTATCCACACAAGGATTGGGTTAAGAGAGTTTCATGTTGGACCTATTATGCTTTCCCTTTAAAAAAGATCAAGTTAGAGTTGACCCCAAATTGTTTCATAACAATATAACTATAATATATTTTAAACCATAAAGCTTACCTTCTTATTTAATACAAAATTGCGTTTGAAGTAGCAAATTTTTTACTTGTTCAAATTTAATCAAATTTCATAAGATCCATGATCTTCCAATGTGAGCACTTGATATGTACCAAAGCCTACTCTCATTGTTCGTGAATCTATATTAAACTTTACTACATCTATTTCTTAAACAATTACAATATGTTTTGGTCATTAATTCTCTTTTATATATGAATTGTTTTATATTAGTACAAGTTATTGATGAGTAGATAATAGTGAATATTTTGGCTCTGTCCAAGCTTATGTTTGACATATTTTAATTCAACGCCTCAAACTCGGTTGGGATGGTCTGACCCAAGTCCAAAACATCACATTGGCCACTTACGTGACTCTCCATACCAACCATCAAAAACACCACAAAATCCACCATTCACACCATATAGATACATGCTTAATCATCAATTAACAATTGACATTAAACAATCAAACCCTAGAATCATGCTCTTCTAGCAAAATCATCAAAATAACATTCAAGGGTAAAAATGTCATTTCACATACGATACTTGAAACATTCAAAAATCAACAAATTTAAATGTGCATACATGTTATGGCATATTATTTAAAACATTAATTAGAAGAAAAAGACTAGAACCGATAAGTAAAACTTATTTAAAATTAAAAATAAAGGTTAGGACTAAATCCTAATTTTGGAAAAAATCCAAAAAAATATCTTTTTAGAAAATTTGTAGTAAAATTATGAAATTAACCTTATAAAACTTGGTCATGCAAATTTTTGAAACATTTTTTTTAAGGGTTTCAATTGCATAGTATAAAATTCAAAACTAAATTACCAAGACCACAAAACATGCCAAATTTCATTAATCTAGCATATTAAATAGCATACATTAAACACACCAAACATGCTTACAATCATAAAAGCATAAAACAACACGGTTTAACACTTCATCCGATTATCTATACTAGCATGAATTTACAAGTCCACAACCAATTTACTTAGCATACCAATTTACTATGCATACCATCCATTAGCATGCATGCTGGTTTAAGAATGAGATGGATGAATGCAAAAGTGGATTGTAAAGTTTGTCAAAGTCGCGGATTTAATTTAGGGCTCTGGACATTCAAAAAGAAACTTGGATTTTTGACACAACCTAAAACGCAATCAAATCCAAATTAGATAAAACAATTAAAATAAATAACCAAGATAATTAAAATAGAATAATAAATCTACGTTTAGAACAATATGGAAGAAAATAAATAAGATAGATGGAAAGATAAAATGTGGTATGTAGAAATCCTAAAAAGCCTTGGGAACACGAAAAATCCACAACCCCCTTCAAGCTGCTCTAATTTACCCTCCAAGAAAGAAAACTTGGTAAGAAAAAGTTTGAAAATGATCCCCTCAATCTGAAAAGATTGTTAAAACTCTTCTAAACGAAACTCGAGAGAAATTCTTATAAAAACAAAAGATAACTCAAAGAGAATTTATAAACTCAAAAGACAAGTTGAATAATAATGAATTGAATGATTTGTGTATAATGCAAAGCCTATATATAGGCTAGCTAAATAAATCTAAATAAAACTCTTAAGTATACTAGAACTCTAATTTAATATAAACGAGAAGTAGTTTTAAACTAAAATTTCTTATTAACATAAAACTCCTAAATAACTTAAAATATTTAATAATTATAAAAAATTTAGAATAAAATAATAAAAGCTGATAAATACAATATTGGGCTCATATATAATAAAAATTAAGCATAAAATCCAAACCTAATATGATTTAAACTCGACTTAAAAGCCCGAAATTCATAATTCTCGTCCTAATCCTGTTAAGATATTCTGCTTGCATAGTCTTCACTAAAACGGTCATAACTTGAGCTTCTAAACTCAAAATTGAGTGATTCAAAATGAGTTTCGAAGCTAAGAGATAGATATTTAAACGCCCTAAAGACATCTCAGAAATGCCAAGATCCCATCCAAAAAGTCGTTGCAAGTCTGTTGATTTCCAAAGCTTGGAAATTGGTAGCTTTGGTGATTGGAATTTCATAAATTTCACGCCATCCGTGCATGTATCATGAGTGCTTATGGTTTGCAACCATTAGGCATAAAATCCATAGTTGGAAAAAAGCATACTAAGCCAAGAAGTTATGGTATAGCATCAAGCATATCTTATTACATATTGTCATAATGTAATAAGGAAACATATATATAATCATTAATGCATTGGATAAGCGAATCTCAAAAAACTCCAAATGAATCAAAGAGTCCTACGCTATCTTTGTATAAGTGTAGCGCGAATACTAACATTCTCCAAACAATCCAAGCTATCTTCGACAAATGGAGCTATACTATACATTTCCTTATCCCTCTATTGCTTAAGTTCCAAATTAGAAAAATAAAAACCTTAATCTAACCATAATAATTCAAGATATTACCTCAATTTGAAGAAAACAATAAGTTTTGGAGCTAATTTGAATATGAACATGGGAAGTTCTTTGATGAATTTGATAGAGAAATTATAGTTTTTCTTTGAAATTAGAGTTTATTTCGGTGTTTAGGAGGTTAATAGATCTAGAAGGATGAGTTCATTTTGAAAAAATTGATCATATTTGGATTTGGAAAGTTTTTGAATCTAAAGCTAAAATGAGAGGGAAGAGGATGATTGGGTGTTTAAATAACCAACTTGTCACACCCCAGCACCCGAGTTAGTAGAATCGGGTAATTAAGTCATAGGTTCGAGTTAGATATCAAAATTAGGGTTGTAGTAAATAAAATATATATAAGTAAATAATATATGTATGTAAAATATATGCGATGTTCTAAACATGTGACATATGTATGTGCATGTTAATATCCATATTAAAGCATGCTAAAGTGAAAAATATGTGATGCGAGAAAATGTGAGCATGATACATGCATATGTGTAAAAATCGAGAAATATGAGTTACGAGTATGAATATGTGAAAAAGGTGAAAAGTGAAAAATATGTGTTAAAATGGCTCTATCACATGCATGGGGTGGGATTGTGAAAGAGAAAGCTATGTGGCAGTTTAATTGTGATTATGTGGCCATTATCGATGATTATGTGGTGGCTTGTCCACGATGTGTTATGTGACCGTTTATCGATATCTATGTGGTGGCTTGGATACAAATGGTGTGTTATCAGATGGACGAGTTCTGGTGAACTCGTATATGGTGTGTAGCAAAGATAGGTAGGAAATTTTATAAAATGTGCATCATTTTTAAAGTATGAATCGACATGTTCATGGATAAGTGTCAATATTAGAACTTCTGATTATTGTGATGATTGATATGATGTTTTGATATGTATGTAATTTTATTTGTATTGATCTCACAGTAGGCTTTTAAAACTCTTTTTAATTATAACTTTTCAAATAATAATCGAGGTTAGGACGGGCTCGGCTTACGGAGGTGCTTTTGTTCAGTTTTAGAAAAATATATTATTTTGTTACTTGATATTTTAGGGATGTGTTTTTATTACTGTGGACTTTTGCTTGGGAATTTCTTTTGGACTTTGGATTATTTTGCTTTTTGATTTTTCTACATGATTTAGGTTTTAAAATTATCATTTAAATATTGTGAAATTGACTATTTATGATGGATTTTCATAATTAAGTCAATAAGGACCAACAAAGGTGTTTTCAAAATTCAATACTTTGTTTACGAAACCCAACATTATCTGCTCACAAAATTAATATTTTATGAAATATATATTTAACCTAAATTTTGAAAATGACAAACAAGTTTTAGATATGCAAATTATCCGTTGCAATGTTTTAATTGAAGTACAACACTTTCTGATAAAAATCAAAACTTGAGTTTTCTAAAGATAAACAATTTCAAACAAAATTTGGTTTTCTCAATAAGGACGTTTTTAGCAACAATGATTTTTAAAAGAAAATAGCTAAATTATTTTTTATGCCATCAATATGTCCAATGTGATCTATGAGATTTGGCCATAATGTCTAGGTCAGGTTTAAAGATTTACATTTAATGGTATTAGAGCTCGATTCAAAAACTCAGACTGTGGTTTATTTTTTTCAAAAATGCATGCATATTTGTGAAAAAGGGTATTTTGGGAAAAATCCAATAATCAAAACTCGTTTTAAATAAAGTTTGATTCTATTTTGAAAATCCGACACTCTAATGCTTGCCCAAATAAATACTTCTGACTTACTGAATTTTTAGTGTAAAACTGTAGATTTCTATATATTGTGAAACTCTAGATTCTGAAAACTATAGATACTGATATAATAGTGACGCAACTTTTAGAACTAAAAAAATTGAATTGATAATAAAAGCTTATTTCTAATTTTAAGATAAAATCTTCATAAAACTTAAGAATTCAATAAAAAGCTTAACTGCACAAGACGTTTGTACTAGCGGTATGAAAGCTCGTGGAGAGTAGGGTCAAGGAACCCAAATAGATTTGTTTGTGTTACGAGTGCGCACACCTGAGCCCGTGATTGAACTTGAGCTAGTGGTTGACCAAGTTGAAAATACTCATACCATTGAGGAGGATCATTAGGAGCTTATTGACAATGTTGTGTTCCAAGCAATGCTTAGGGTGCTTCAGCATGTTGCTGGGGCCCAAGGTGGATCAGTAAATAGTTAGACATTTTATTTTTGAACTATAGATTAACATAAAACTTTACACTCAAAAAACTGGTATGAAAACCCGGGGTATGTAAACTCATGGTTTGTGATTTTCAAGGTGTGCAATGTCAAGTAACCTAAGATTAGTCATTAGTTTTTCAAGGACCTATGTTTGACCCTGTGACAAATTACACCCTTAATGCATCTACCGCTAAAGAAAAAAAATCATGAAACTAGGGATGATACGATATCCCAAACAATGTAAGGATTTTTAAAAAGGGGTTTTTGATACTAAGATTGAGAAAAACAAGATATTAGAAGGTGTAAGTGGTTGGAATGTGAGAGAAAGGAAAAGAAAAAAGTACAAAACAAGAGGAAGTCTAGTCCTACTGGCCAAAATTCATGACCTTTGAAATGGGCCAGAGAGGATAGACCATTATAGAATGTTCTAAAACCTAGTATTAGAGGTTCTATTGCATCAATAGGAAATTTTTATTTATAAGTATTATAATAAGTGCCATTTGAGTGAGTGCTAGAAAAGTTAGGAATATGCTTGAGAAGTGGGTCCATTGAGCATCGTGTTAAAGATCTCTCACATCATTCTTTAAGTTAAATGCAAGCTTCAACTTAAAAATAGAATTACAGATTGGTTTATGCTACTAGGAGACGAGAGGATCGAGACACATCTGGAATCAATGAAGGTACTTTTACAATCGATTCTAATTGTTCCTTGCACTTATTAAGGATTGTTTTTACCTAAAAGTTTGTTGTTAATAGTGTATTTCTGAATTTGAGAATTAAGGAAGGAGGAAACCGTTACTGGTATTTCTATAAATACTCCATTGAGACAATTCGTGTAAGTAAATAGGAAATCCATTGGAGATTTTCAGTTCGGTATTGGAACTACAATGGAATCAGAGTTGCATAGCAAAAGAGTGGGGGTTAGTTTTGAAAGAAAATTTAAGAAATTTTTGGATAAGTGAATTGGTTTGACAATAGGAATTTCGAGAATGAAATTTTTTTAAGGAGGGGAGAGTTGTCACATCCCAAAAATCGGGTTAGTATAAATTGGGTGAACGAGCTGAGAGTGGTCACGATCAAAATTTTATTTAGATAATATTTTGCTCATTTGATCATAAATAAATATCAATTATAGTTATTAAGTAGTGGTGGAGCTGTCCTTGATGATCTGTGTCACATCCTATTGTTTTCTTCTATTAATTATAAAATAGTGAAACTGCCATCTCCTATGTCTTAAATTAATTGCGCAAAAATGAATACAAGGAAGTGTTGTGGCTTAGTGGAAGGAAGCTCATTAACTATCCTAGAAGTCTCTATCGAGCACCCAAGTTCTCATTTTTTTTAATTAAGTTTTTGCACACAATTAGAATGTGCATTCAAGCCTTGCCATCCACCCCCTTGTTTCCATATGTAGAGGATTCCTTTCCTCCTTTAGCAAGTCAAAGTTGCCTAATTTTGAGAGACACATCCTCCTTTTCACTCCTTAGTTCACTCCCTAGCCAAAACCTCCTCTCTTGCCATAATATTGTGATACAATAAACCTAGTCATGGTTGACCAAGCTACACGCACCCTGGTGCCATCCACCACCTACATTTGCAACCTAGTCTCCATTTTTTTTTTTCATTTTCTCTCTCAGATCAAAATAGAACCACAACCACCTCCTTTTAACTTTTGTTCTCCAGCTACAACAACAGAGCCTTACACCACCATCAAAGACCTCCTAACCACTATAGACCCTAACCCATTTCACTCCTCCTCCCTTCTATTGCTATATGCCGTAATGAACCATCACGAATCTCCTCCTCATCTACCCATTTTCTCTTTTTTTTCTTTTTTTCTCCTTTCTTCAAATTATAGTGACCAAAACCTCCACCTTTTAATATTTTCTCACCACCGTCGGACTGTCGCTCCTTCATAGCCAAACCACTGTCGAGCCACCATCGCCGGTGACCTTTTTTCCTTTTTGCTTCCTCTTTCTGTTATCGATTCCTTAGTGACTAAAACTCATTTTTTTTACTTTCACTTATTCGATTATTTATTTCTAGATCACTCAAACATCGATCTCATTCCATTCTCGATACTTTGATATCTTGTATTAAATCAATTGTAAGTAAG
Source organism: Gossypium schwendimanii (assembly GCA_013677275.1). NCBI lineage: Eukaryota > Viridiplantae > Streptophyta > Magnoliopsida > Malvales > Malvaceae > Gossypium > Gossypium schwendimanii. The sequence goes on from CM025250.1 coordinate 10,725,155, forward strand.
GTTGTTCGATTCATAAATTCTTCATTTTAGAAATGTTAAGTATGACTCCTATTTTCAGTCAAATTTGAGAAATAATCTTTTAGTTAAACTCTATTTATTTGTTTCAGTCAAACANNNNTTAGTTTAGATTATTTTATTATTATTTGACATATGAATTTAGCCTATAAATAGGTTCTTTTACAACCTTAGTAAAAACACCCATTAGAGATTAGTACTCATAACACATTTAGAGAATTTTGTATTAACGTTTTGAGGGTTCTTTGTTTTCAGGTTTTTGGGGTTTAGTTTTATCTCCACCTTTTGTACTCTTCGTTCTTTTGCCATTATAGTAAAATTATCTTTGCCTGTGGTTTTTTATCCTCTTTGGAGGGTTTTTTCCATGTTAAATTTGTGTGTTCAATTTTTTAATTTATTTCACTTTTTTGTTACTTGTTGCTTAATCGGGTCGATCCCTAACAAGTGGTATCAGAGCAAGTTCAATTTTTATAGATCAGCCCATTCAAATATGGCAACAACAAGGTTTGAAATTGAGAAGTTTGATGGTGAGACAAATTTCAATCTGTGGCAAGTTC
>CM025250.1:10734092-10745574 GCA_013677275.1 Gossypium schwendimanii
CTCCCCTAAATTCTCTCTACCAAACTCCCACTACTCAGATTTCCAATACAACTCAAACTCTTCAACTGAAAGCAAATAAAAATATATTTGTCCTTACACTCACGCAGGGATTCGAACTCCTGACCCTCTGCCAACCAACACTCCTTTTAACCACCAAACCAGCAAGCCCATTCTAGTAAGTATTTACAAGCTTTTAATTAAAAGCCTACTAGCCAAAAATAGTGGTTAAGTCAGAAAAATACTAGAATTTACCAAAGTCAGGGCTTGAACTCAAGACCTCCCAGACTCGCCCAGAGCACTTAACCACAAATGCCGATACACAATTGTGTCACATTTTCACAATAACAAAAATAAGAATTTTGGGGCGTTACAACTTATCTTCAGTTTGAACTTAGACAATCAATGAGCTAATATTTTTTTGTCACCAATTCGCTATGCATGTAAAATATAAAAGACAAAAATACAAAAGACATAATACTGAAATGTGAAATTAACTTTATTTATTTATTCATCGTTCAAATAAATAGAAAACAGTTACATGTTTACTACTGTATGGACACATTTCATAACACATACTATCTCAAATAAACAACTAATTATAACACCAATCCTCACTAACTACATTAGATTCATGAGATTCATGCTTCCTAATACTTAATGAATCTCCCATGAACACCAATCCTCTATCAATTAAGCTTGTAACTCCATGAACCAACATTTCCCCATTTCCGTACAATAAAAAAAAATAAGATATTAATATAAATTCCTTCTAAGATTTTTCATATAAATTTTCAACAAATATCAAGCTAATGAAGGTGTGTGTAGAAAACCATTTCTTATCATAATTGAAACTTTCTCACTCTATCTTCATCTTCTGTTGAAAAATTTCCATAAACCATAGGTTGGGAATGATGAAGTTGATGGAGGAAATGAGTTTGATGAGGTTGTTTACATGAAGATTTTAGCAAAATCTCCAGGTGGTTAGTGAGAATTTTTGGAGAAATCGGAGAAGTAAGCAAGGAAATGAAAAAGAAAATTATGGTGCTTGCTAGCTAAAAAAGAAGAGAAAACTCAGCTGATAGGGGGAAGGGGTTTTTTTCCCATTTAGAAAGACCCCCAAATAGGCTAAGGCCCACGCAAAACTTTCTAAGTCTAATTTTGTCAAAATGTGGCTCGATTATTTAATACAATTTCCAATGATCAAAAATAATTTCAAGAACTAAATATCATATTTTAATATTATTTCTATCATACAAGTCTCGAGAATTTATCAAATTATCCTTTTCTACAAAATTACCATTTTGCTGTTTTAGCGATATCTTCTAAAAATTCAATACTTTGACTAATTTAAGTTCATAATTAATCATAAATATTTATTATAACTCCATGAAAAATGAAAATCACACTTTTTTCCTATAAAATGTGAAAATTACAATTTAGTCCTTGTACTATTCAATTTTTCCAATTTAGTCCCAAAAGTGGTTTTCATCGCATCAAATCAAATTTGAAGTCATTTCATGTCAAATAATACATGATAATTAATAGTTTTCATATTTTTATAATTTTTCACATTAGTCCTCATACATTTCAAAATTTGTGATTTGATCTTTTTTGTCATATTATAACTTTTGCAGCTCTTTTCACATGTTTTTATCCCCAATATTTAATTTCTTTCATCAAATTTCTCATTCGAGTCATACTATAAATTTTCTCATAATTTTCTACATTTTGAAGTCAGAATTGTGTCATGCATCATATCAAAATTTTGGAGCGTTACACAATGTGAGTGGAAAATAAAATTATGTAACAAATATGTTCATAAAAATTGATATAAAAACAAATAAGGTTTTAGTTAAAATTACAAAGTTGAGATGTTAAAAACAATAGTGTGTTATAAAATAAAAGACGGTATAGAACAAAGAGAATGGGAGAGCAAAGAGAAAGTGTATTTTATTTATCAATAGGAATATTTACAAAGCTTCTCCAAAGTCTCTATTTATAGGCATAAGAAGTATAAGTGAAGTAGAGATCTACTTCTAATAACTATTAGAATTTAAAGTACATCAACACTTATCTTGATCTTGATGGGCATCTACTTAATAAGGTATTCATAACACTCCCCTTTAGATGTCCATTAGTGGATAATGTGCCTCGTTAAAACCTTATTAGGAAAAACCCTGTGGGATAAAAACCTAATGAAGGAAAAAAGAGTACACAATCTTCTATTACAAGATGCCTCATTAAAAACCTTTACCAAGAAAACTCAATAGGATAAAACCTTGGTTAAAGGAAAAAAGTACAACTTATTTTTACTCCTCTCATGAAAACATCACATACTTTCTCATATTCTACATATTCAATTTTGAGTACTAGTTTTTCAAATTATTTGAATGTATTTGCTAAGCATTTATATCATTATTCTTTTGAAAGTCATGAATGAGGGAAATTTTGGGGGAAATATATTTTGATCTCTTCAGGGGTTTCAATAATAATCATAGCAAACTTTAATCATGATCCTTCTATAAAAATACAAATAGGTATCATTTTTTTAATCCTCTTTCAACTACTATTGACTAAGTCAAATCTACCACATATGTTCAATTATTTCAATTCATATAAATGAACAATTTCCCGATAATTTCAATATGTTTCTGGCATTCTAAATCCTTCAAGGATTTTAATATAAACCTCACTATATAGTGATTCATAAAATGTTGTAACAACAACCATTAGACGCAAATTAAATCTTTTATGAAATATAAGTTTAATAATATATCTAAAGGTTATTGTATCCACCACAAGAGAATATTATATCTTTTTATAATCAATGCCAAGACTTAGCAAAAACTTAATATTTCATTATGTTTTACAAAATTACTTCATTTGCACCTTCACTAGCTTTATACATTTAAATATTTAGACGACTGGTCCAAAAACTCCACAAATCTAATTGTACTTAAGTTGCGCCTTTCTATTTTAACCAATTTATTCCATATCTATGTTTCCCAATATATTTATTCAAGATCCTCCTTTTATTTCATTATTTCAACAATAATATTGCATGCAAAACCATTATTGACCAATTCTATTATCAATTCAACATTTTCTCAAATTGACATAACTTATCGAGATCTCTTATTTTCACTATTTTAATCTTTAGAGTCAGGTGCCTGAATCTCTTCTAGAGATTTACTTATTAGTTATGTCTTGAGTCTCTTTTAGAGCGTCTATCTTTATTATATGACCATCTAGATTTATTATTTTCTTTTATAGGGATTTTCATATTTGAAACTTGTAATGAGTTATCCTTACTAAACTTCTGATTCAAATTACTATCCCCCTAACTCATTACAAGTTATTATTTCTATCCCCATAATGTCGAGAAAATTATCAAATCAAAATAGTAATCACAAATCATATCATAATTGAATCTCCAATACATTTAAAACATATAACAATACAAGAAGACTCGTAATTCATATATATTCCCAACTTTCATGAGTATTCACTCATCTTTGTGGTGGTGGAGCAATTGGAACATATACGCACATACAAAAATTCAAAGATGAGAAATATTTAGCTTCTAACCAAAAATCAATTGTAATAGGGAGTATTTATAACTTAGTGGCTTGATGCGTACAATACGTAAATCAACATAATCTCAGGTTGAGATAAGAAGTTTAGTTTTCATAAGTAATGGTTTAGACATTAATCAGAGGTGTTCAATCAATAATTTCTCTAAACCATTATGCCCAAAAATAACAAACTTTTACAAAAGTTTTTCAAACTGAATTAATAAAAGATTGAGATATAAACTCATCAGTATTAGCTATATGAATTGTCTTAATTGCATGATCTGAAATTAATTATTTAAAAAAATAATCTTGCAAACGACAGGTTGCAAGTTGGTAACACGTATGTGATTATTTTGTAGATGTATCTACCAAAATCATATAATATCAAAATCATCCACATGTTGGATGAATGAGCCCATATTCATTTCAGAAATGCAAGACATTAAATCTCAAATTTATCTAGTGAGTTTCTAACAATCAATTTGCATTGAAAACAAACAACAAACTAGAATTCTTTAAATTAAAAAATCTCCTGGTTCTTTAATGAATGTTCATATGAATTTTCAATTAATTTTCGCATCATATATGATTTAGGATGGTCTAACTGGTCACACCAAGTAGTAAATGTATTTATATCAATAAACTTCTAGTTTACTTTAATATGCGTTTCAATTATACTAAATTGTAACAAGTTGATACTTTTACTATCATTCTTTTTACATTGTATCCACATATAAGTACTATTGTGACATTTACTACTGGAAATGTCTAAATCAATGTGAAGTCTATAATTTCATTAAGTCAATAAATATAATATCCAAACAATTATATGCAATATTCGCTTTAGGGAATATGTCAAAATCTTCAAATCAAATCTATAACTTAATCCTCCCTTTTTTTCATCATTTCAAAATATATATTTATAGCAATAGTGATTCATATGAAATATAATATTTTCTTCATTCACAATCTCAATATGATATCCATTATAATGAATATCTTTTAAAACTAATGCATTAACCGTCACAAATTTTGTGTTTTTTTATATATTGATATATTAGCTCTTCTGGAGCTTTCAACTAATTATGTACTACCAAATATTTGAATAATATTTGTTTGTTTGTTTTAGTACCAAATAAGATAAATATTTTCTATCTGTAATGATAGAATTCATAACTACATTCCCATATCCTTCCTTAAATAATATTAAAAAAAAAAACAAAATATTTGGGCATCGCCACATATGTAGCCAATAATCTTTCATATCACAATGATAACAAAAGTTATCTTTACCCTTTGAAGAGTTATCTTGAGAACTCTCATTGTTCTCTTATTTATTACTATGTTCCCACTTTTAGTGGTCCATGATTATATCTTTTTATTTTATTTATGTTTGCATTCATTTCGGGGAATACAACAAATCTAGTATGATAGACTTCTAAACTCCTCCATTGATTCTTTATTTCATAATCACCATCGCAAAGATACATGGATTTCAAATCAAAATCTTTCTATTCATGTTGTCATGATTAGTCTCCAATTATAATAAACATGATATAATAAACAAATCATAGTAAAATATACCTGAATATCTTTAACATCATCGTTATCACCTTGGCTACTATTAGACGCGCTATTACAAGTACTAAAATAACTAAACTTTATAGTTTAATAGTATAGTCCAATCATTCAACAATAACAAATTAATGACTCAATTAGATCTTATTGAATTTCATGTTTTTCTTTAATCAAAGGCAATTGATTAGTACTACTCTTTCACACAATATTAATCAAATTTCAAGCATATTTAATAAAAATAATTTAATCATAAAAATTCTAATCATCCAAATATCATGCATACTATAATTTAATAAAAGAATATTAGTTTAAAAGAAGCCTTAAAGTACTCATTTTTTTTAATAAAATAAATTCACCAAAAATCAATCAACAAAGGAGAAACACATACTAGGTAAGGATTATATAAATTTCTTTGCATAAAAGGGCATTAAAAGGTTTAGAGATTTATGTGTACCTGAATGGTTAAAGGCTCTAATGATTATCCGTAGTGCGCAAGCCTCAATTGAAATAGCAGCAGCTTTAGGAGGCAATTGACAATAGTAAATTTTGGGATATTTTTGTGACTTAGGGAGAAAAATAATTAAAAAGAATCGTGCTGATAACGTGTTATAAAATAAAAGATAGCGAGTAAAGAACAAAGAGAATGGGAGAGCGTATTTTATTGATCAATTGGAATATTTACAAAACTTTTCCAAAGTCTTTATTTTTTAGGCATAAGAAGTATAAGTGAAGTAAATACCTACTTCTAATGGCTATTAGAATTAAAAGTACATCAAAACTTATATTGATGTTGATGGACTTCCACTTAATAAGATATTCATAACATGGTGCTTTAAGTTCAAATCTTATTATGTAAGTGTATTTTTCTTTTTTTTATATGAACGATATAAAAAGCCAAAAACCTGTAAAATAGTATAATTTACTTTGTAAAAGAATGGTATTTTAGTCATTACCTAATGAGTTGGTGTTTGTTGACTCTGACACCAACTCAGTTAGGAACTTAATATATAATATGCTTAATAAAATAAGACATAATGATAAATTTAGCTCTCAACATTTATATCTTTTGTCAATTTAACCATTATTCTATTTTTAGATAAATTTAACCATTAACCTTTGAGGAAGAGTCAAATCGGTATTTAACATAAATACTCATTAAAACGTTAATTTATTTTTAACAATGTTAGTGTGAAAACCCACATGGTAGTCCACATATACCTCATACTTACTATTTGTTTTATATGCCAAGTCAATAAATAATTTAAATTTTATAAAAATTCAAAATTTTAAAAAAAATAGCATGAGGTACACGTTGATGGCCATGTAGGTTTTTATATTTAAAAATTTAATGTTCTAGTCAATACTTGCATTAAAAAAACAACAATTTCACTCTGTTTTGAAAGGTTGACGGTCAAATTCAACTTTTTTTAATAGGTTAAAAGTTAAATTTAGGTAAAAAAAAAAGGCCAAATTGATAAGAGAAAAATAAATAAATATTGAGGGTTAAATTTATCATCATACCTAAAATAAATAAATAAAAGTGGTTGATTTTTGACAAACTAATAAATAAAAGTATGAATATCTGCTTGAGTAATTTTAAATAATAAGAAAAGATATATTGCAAGCATAGCTGCCTAATTTCCCATCACACTAAATGCGTGAATATGTATGATAACGGGCATGTATAATAAGAAAAGAGCTGCAAAATACCTTTTTCTTCCCCTATATATTAAAATCAACCATACAACCCCACCTCACTGGCTTCCGATTTTACATACAAAATTCATCTTTAAAAATAAGTGTTTTGATTCTTAGTGCAGGTGGAGAGCTCCAAAGGGATCGCATTGATCTAATGTTGATATGGATTTTTGAATCAAGTGTCATGGTATGGTCATTTGTTGATTCAGTTTGCTCATTGGATCATGTGATCCCTTCGAAATTTTCCATCAGTAGCTCTATATTTTCATCAATCCTTCTGCACCCGGTAAGCCCTTAGATTTTCTTCTTCTTATCATGAGAAACAATGAAATTTTATGGATTTTCTTCACCTTTTTTTTTTGTATACGTATATATATAGCCCTTTTGGCTGTAAAACCAAGCTGGTGACTGAACTTTCTTCAAAATGAATATACATGTGCTCTGTGCTGTTGATAATTAGTGTGTATTCATATATATTAACACTAGCTAGCTTTACTTTGAATTGTTGGATTGATTTCAATGCGATTTATGATTGAATCGTAATAGATAAATCATCTAACTTGATATATATATTATGCTCAATTAATTTTTTAATTTTAATTTTAATCTTTAATATTTCGATGAGAAGCTCAAAGATTCAAAAAGAAACTTGAAATTTCTGTTCGTATTAGAGTTCGGGTAACTATACTCAGCAATGGAAACTTGTATCATCTCCCAAACAAACTTAAATAGCTTCACAACTAAACAACTAAATTTTGATGCCAAAATTTAAAATGAAAATATATTATATTCCTACTATTTTGATATATTTTTGAAAGTCCGAAAGAAACATCATTCTCAGCTACTGTTAGATGAGGTAATAGACATATTTGTACGATTTGTTGTCAAAGGAAAGCTAGTGTACACTAAAGGTTCATAATGATTGTTAGTGACATAGGGGTCTTACAACAGAACTTCCACATGATATGGTCAACTGGCAGCCAACATCCAGAGGAAGGAACATTCAAACATCTTGTTGAAAGCTGCTAAAAAATCAATGATGAGGAATGTAGAAATCAAAAGTACACTTTAAGAGAAAATGAAGAGGAAAGCTTAAAGAGAAGAAACAAATATCTAGTCCAAACATCAGTAAGACTTTACACCAGTTTATATACATCAACTTAAGATCTAATAACTGCTGCTAACAAACAATTTGTTCAGCTTAACAATAAAGCTAACTTGTAACAGCTTAACAACCTTTCAACAGCCTCCAAAGCTCGTATTTGGTTCTCATCACCTCCGAACACTTTTAAATTGATTCAAAAGAGTTTTACCATGATTTCAAAATTTATACCTATTTTCTATGATTTTAAAATATGTTTTAATGTTTAATTTCTTAAATAAATTCAAGATTCTTGTCACAAAAGTGGTTCGATGATATCCCCCATCGTACCAGTCATCGTGGTGAGTAAGAGGTGTTACAGTTAGTGGTATCAAAACTTGAGTGTATTTGATTCTAGGACTAAACTAAGCATATGAGTTGAGTCTACTTGTACATGGCATATAGAAAAGTAAAGGTAATTACTTAATCATGGTAGTGTCTATAAGCCTCCACTTAATCATCGTTCTAATAATTCGCAATTACTTAATCATGGAGTCAACCCACAAGAAGTACCATGATTGAAAACACTTTATTTTATACTCTTTACGAAAACAATTCATCAAACTGCTTTGTCCGACGACCTCATCATGTGTGTATTACCCTCACACAATGTCCTTGATTCCTTTAAGTTAAATCTATTCACTCAATAGAATCCTATTTTATCTCATTGTCACCATTATGTCTTCTTAATAATTAATATAATAACTATCAACAAATGACTGTGATCAATTACTCATTCGAGAACTAGCAACCCGTGGCCACGTACCATATTTATCAATCCACACAATACCAATGAGAGGATATCATTAACTCTTTAACTGAGCTATGAATTTCATTGTTACTAGTAAAGCCATGTCATACACAAGTGATGTACCCAACATACTGGATATGGGCTCAATCATCTTTAGAGCATAAGCCTCCACTTATATCAATGCACATGAGTTGCATACGCATGGTCAATGACTAACTCAGGATTTAGGTAAATCACACCATGAACGTCACAAGTGAATTAATTCACAAATAGATTCAAAATTAATCCATCTTTGGTTCAGTCTAATGTATCATTCTACCAATGAATACATCTATGTCTCTACTCGTGTAGTCAATTGCTTCGATAGCCAAGACTAGTCATCTCCCCAATTTAAAATTATAGATGACATAATAATCCTTCTCAGTATTTGAATCAAATGCTCACTTTGATTCTTTTACGGGATTACAGACTCATTTAGATTATCTAATAAAGTAAGCTATCTGTCTCGTAATGTAAAAGTTCTTTACAATGCCACTTATCTTTAGTTTGAACATTAGACAATCAATGAGCTAATATTTGCTTGTCATAATTTCGATGCCTACAAAATATAAATGACATAAATACAAATGACATAATAGTGAAATGTGAAATTAACTTTATTTATTTATTCATTGTTTAAATAAATAAAAATAATAACATGTTTACTACAATATGGACACATTTCCCAACAATCTCCCACTTGCCCTAGTAAAGTAAATGTGTCATGTTTCACATTCCTATATGCTCAACGTGTTTGTTAAAACTTCTAATTACAAGAGTCTTAGTAAACAGATCCGCAAGGTTACTTTTAAAAGCTACTTTCACCACATCTACAATTCCTTCAGCTACTGCCTCTCGTATCAAGTGATACTTTTGACCAATGTGTTTCGTCCTCTTTTGACTTCTCATTTCCTTGGTATTAGCTATTGTTGCATTGTTATCACAATACAGTGTTATAGCCTTTTCCATATCAGGAATAGCTTCAAGTTTGGTTAAGAACTTTCGAAGCCATATTGTTTCTTTCGTTGTCTCAGAAGCAGCCATATACTCGGCCTCCAAAGTAGAGTCAACAATGCAAGTTTCTTTTACACTTCTCCATACTATGGCTCCATGACCTAAAATGAATACATTTCCTGAAGTTGATTTCCTCAAATCTTTACATGTTTGGAAGTCTGAGTCTGTGTATCCAACAGGAGTAAGGTCCTCCCCAAAATACATAAGCATGTAATCCCTAGTTCTTTTACGATACCTTAATATATGCTTTACAGCTTGCCAATGCTTGAGATTTATATTCGCCTGATATATACTAACCATTCCTACTATGAAATAGATATCTAGACGTGTGCAAAGCATCGCATACATAATGCTTCAAACTTTTAAAGTATATGGAACCTTACTCATATGCTCTCTTTCTTCTATTGTCTTAGGATAGTCATCTAAAGAAAGTTGAAAACTGAAGCACTCGCTTGGACACTTGGATTTAAATCGATCACTGTAAAACGTTCCAATACCTTATCAATGTATAAATCTTGAGGTAGTGCTATCATTGTATTCTTTCGATCCCTAAGCATTCGAATTCCAAGAATATAACTAGCTTCACCCAAGTTCTTCATGCTAAAATGTTGAGCTAACCATAATTTAAGCGATGGCAATTCTCCTACATCATTTTTGATAAGTAGAATATCATCGACATACAAAATGAGGATGACCACCTTTTTTTCCTTTATACGCGTATAAACACAAGGTTCATCAGCATTTTGCTGAAATCGAAAAGTCTTGATCGTTTGATAAATCTTTTATTCCATGAGCGAGACGCCTACTTAAGTCTATAAATGGATCTTAACAGTTTGCAAAATTTCTACTCATTTCCTTTGACAACATAGCTAATGGGTTGAGCCACGTAAATGGTCTTATCAAGATAGCCATTCAAAAATTTTTTCTTGACATCCATTTCCTAGATGTTATAATCAAGAGCAGTGATAATGGATAAGAGTATACAGATAGACTTAAGCTTGGCTACCAGAGAAAAGGTCTTATCATGACCAATTTCTTCTTTCTGTGTGAATCCTTTCCCTACAAGTCTAGCTTTGTTTGCTTCCATTTTCCCTTCCACATTTCTCTTCTTCTTGTAGATCCACTTACACCCTATGGTTTTAATCCCAATAGGTAATTCTACAAGTTCCCATACCGTATTGGATTTCATAGAATCCATCTCGGCATCCATGGCCTGTTTCCAGAGCTTGGAATCAACATCCTGCAGAGCATCTTCATAGGTAAGTGAATCATCATCCTCATGATTGGCTTTCGTGTTATAAATACTACCATCATAAATGAAGAAGTTTGGTTTCTTAGAAACTCTCCCACTATGACAGATTCCGCTATGATGTTGATCATTTGCAAGTCTTTCTACAACTTTCTCGAGAATTGAACACGATGATTATTCTACAACTCTCGACAGTTCCTCGAGTACCACTTTACTTCGTGGCTTAAAGTTATCCATGTAGCTTTCCTTGAGGAAAATAGTATGAGTAGAAACTTTAATTGTATTATCTTTCGAATTGTAGAATAATTATAACAGCCCATTTTGGGGTCAAATTAGAATAGTGGTTTCGGGACCATAAATACAAATTCAAAATATTAATTTTATTATTATTTTAATGTTTACAGCATGTTAGTAGAGTCATATGAAAATTTCGTTAA
>CM025250.1:10800058-10813391 GCA_013677275.1 Gossypium schwendimanii
TTTACAATTTAATTTATTATATTAAGTTTGGTAAGATCAATGTTTAACCTATTGAACTTACTAAGCTTCATTAAGCTTACTCGTACTATTTAATGTTTTTGTAGATTAACGTATAATGGGGAGATAGGATCAACACATCAAGCTACACTATCCAATTTAATCCGGTAGTTTTTGCAATGTAAAATTTTGGTTTATATGGCATGTATAGGGTTGGTTTGGCAATGAAATAGTTTGAATTGTGGCTGTGAATCTTAAATGTTTGTATGTATGTAATTACTAGTAGAATTTGATAAATCAATGAAATGAGTTAAATAGGTAAGTATAAGTAATTGAAATATTTGTGATGTCATGTCATGTTGAGAACACGTTTTAGCTTGTATTGATTACTTGGTTGGGATATTCTGGTGTAAGTGAATGTTGAGTGCAGATTAATGTCAAAATGGGTAAGAAAAGTGGCCTTAAAATGGCCTATTTTCATCCACATATGTTTCTCTGCCGTGTGTGACACAAGGCTTGACACATGGGCATGTGGTTTGGCCGTGTGTCCCCTGTACCTTAAAATTTTAAACAGAATGCCCAGGTTTTTACACACGGCCTATCACATGGGCGTGTGGCTTGGCTGGGTGACCCCTGCATCTTGCAAATGTGTTGTTGGCTATGTGACCCAAGTCAGAGAGTTACACGGGTAAGGACACGAGTTGGGACACGGACGTATGCCTCATATCAAATGCCCACACGGTCTAAGACACGGGCGTGTGTCCCCTGCTTCTAAGAAAATTTTTGAGATTTTGGGAAAAAATCCCTTAGTACCCGGTTTAGACCCGATTCACTTCTAAGGTGAATATTGGGCCTTGAGGGTCCACCCTAGGGACAATTTGAGTGTTATATGATTGATTCTTAATATGTGTAACAAAAGTTGTGAAATGTCCGTATTTAATTCGTAAAGTTTGATAATGCTCTGTAACCCTATTCTGGTGACGGATAAGGGTTAGGGGTGTTACAGTAGTGGTGGAGAATTGATTTTCAAGCAAGCCTATGGTAATATCATTTCTCATTTGACTGTTTAGTGCATATTACTTGAACCTTAAACACTTTGAGTGCTTTGAGTGAATTTTTAGTGAGGATGTTATTTCTTATTGAGTTTGAATTTCAGATAATTATTGAGATAGGGGAGATGCCTAATGTTTTTAAAGCTTAAAATTTTCTACTTGGATTGCTTGTGCTGTTTAGTGTCATTTTAGTGTGAATTTCCATTACATGATTATTTGTAAATTATTCTAAGACATTATCGATGGAAACAATAAATTGAGAGAAGTTAACTTGAGTGTGGGTTGAGGATTTTACTTAAGGACAAGCAAATGCTAAGTGTGGGGATATTGATAAGTGCTAAAAGTAACATGTTTTAATCCCATTTTTAATGCGTTTTTGGATGATTATTTGATGTAAAATGGTGAATTTTATGCTCCAATCCTTTAAATTCATGTTTCTATACTTAGAAGAGCATTTGAGAGAAAAAGGAGTGAAAAAAGATAAAAAATTGGAGCAAGTTTCAAGAGCCACACGAACTTGGCCATCCGCACAAGTTGGACACACGGCCGTGTGGAAATTGCAAATTGCACTGAAAACCTACAAGCAAATGCATTTTTTTAGGTTTTTCGGACATTGTAAGACCTATATATGACAAAGATAAGAAGAGGCGAGTCGTCATAGAATACTTAAGAAAACAACTCGAAAAACACCATTAAAGCTGACTCTGAAGCAGATTTCCATCAAGATTGAAGATCTCCTTTTGATTAGTTTGAAGTTTATTATGATTTTATTTATTTTTTGTGGTTATATTGTCTTTGGGATGTTTTTATTTGCTATCATGAACTAATTTTTTAAATACCTAAGGAGATGAACCCTATGATGGATTCTGTTATTTGAAATCTATTTTTACGCAATAAATACTTGGATCTTATTCTCAATTATGTGTACTTAATTCTTGGTTTAATATTTCTAGGCTATTAATCCATGTTTGATGTGCTTAAATCAAATGAGGAATTGACCTTGTTTAAGAGTAGATCTAGCATAACTGAGTGGAGTTGCATGGAATTCTAGAAATAGGACATAAATCTACTAGATTAGAGTCAAATCTAATAGGGGGTCCATAGATCGAGTTAACTCGAAAATAAGGGTTTTAATTAGAATGAAATTTCATTTAATCAACCTAGAGTCATTTGCTCTTAGTCTTGAAGAGAGATATTAACATAATTTATGGGTTTCTACGGATCAAGGTACTAAGTCAAGAAATTACGTAATGTAGATTGATAATGACAGATGAAGTCTAGGTGGATTCTTTCCTAGATATTGTCTCGCTTCTTACTTGTTAATCATTTATTTTCCTGATTTGTTCTTTGTTGTATTCTTTAATTAATTAATTTAGTTAATTTTAGTTTTAATCAATCACTCCAATTTGTCGGTTAAATAATAGAAAAATGGTAATTACTAGTACTTTTATTCTTTATGGGAACGATATCTTTACTCACTGTAACTATACTAATAATTGGTAGGTGCACTCGCCTTAGTCAGATTTTTAGTTGGTTTATGACTGCATCAATATTTTAAAGGTGTCACATAGTTGAAAAAATTGCTTCAAGTGTTGGTTCAAGACTTTGACCATGTTTCCCTTAAACTGTAGTGTGTTTTGGATCATCTGAATCGTGGTTATCTTTAACTTAAACTTATTGCCGTTAATCGCAGTCACTCAATGCTTTCTCGCATCCCGTCTAGTGTAGGTAAGGTGTACTCGTGTAATTTTTGCTAAGCCATTGGGACCTCTTCCCGATTATGTCCTTGTTATTCTCGTGGTTCTTCGAATAACGTGTTTTCTTGGGGTAATTTTATAATCGCAGGTAGATCATTATCCATTATTTGATGGTTGCGTTTGAGTAGTTGCTCTGGTTTTGGATATGGTTCAATTGAAGTGCTGGAGCTTTGGATCATACACAACTTAAAATGAAAATGAAAATACAAATAAATATAAATAAATAAAAATTAAAATCGTATCTATATGTCCTAATGTTCCTACTTATCTTATTAATTGTAAAAAACTTATTTTCAAAATTTATTACCTAAACCTCCCCAACAACGATGCCAACAACTTGACCGCCTATAAATGAGTTATCCTGTATAGTTAAATAATACACCAAAAATACAAGAATTAAGAATGATGGTGTTCGCAAGTGCACGGGTCAAATTGTAATATAGATTGATAAAAGAAATACTTGGAAGTATTCCAAGGATCGTACCTAAGGGAGTATGGAATAAATAATGAAAATACTTTTTACAATAATACGTCTAAGTAGTAGTAATTATTTCTTATATTACGATGGATCATAAAATATATTTAGAGGAATAAAAAAAATTAAATAACAAAAATAAAGAAAGAAAGAAAATTAAACAAATGAATTAAACCGATAAAGCAACCAGGAAGAGTAACTCGCTTCAAGGTTTGTAACTAACTTTGGATTATGTGTCTAGAGTAGATTAGTCACTGATCAAGCAATTATTACCTCCCGATTTCTAATTAACTTAAGCAATTAGTTAATACTCGCTTATCTCCCAACCTTACTTTCTCAACTAGGATAAATTACGATATACGTGGTTTAACTTATCTTCCAAGCTCGTTTGCCCTATGATAACTTATTAGGGTTTTCAAGCCTAAAAGGTTAAGAACACATAATTTATACAAACTAATCCATGTCATGAAATCTCAAATCCTCCGTTAATCGCATCCCCATCTACTCATTAATCTCCTTTAAGGGATTTTGCAACTCATGTTAATCATAATCTCAACTTCGATTCAATAAACCATGTGAAAAACATGATCGATTTAGAGAAGAAAAGAGATTTGAATAATTATGGATTGAGTTTAAAATGGAAACAAATGTCACGTGTGAATATGATATGCGAATTGTGATAAGTGAGTTCGTGTCCATAGGGATCAAATTAGGTGTAGAATTGGTCAATTTATTATAATAAAGTGTGAATAATATTATTGATAGCACTAGAAAGAATATAGGTTGTCCTTGTTACTTATTGGTTAAATTGTTCCCATTTAGTTATCCTTAGCATATATTTTAGCATTTTTAGTTAAGTAAATTGCATTTTATAACTCAGTGAAGCCTAGCCTATTTTATCTTTAATTTTGCTATCTTTTTTCATTAATGTCGCTGCATGAGTTAATTCTAGATTGCGTCCAGAATTGTTTCCGCACTTGATAGTTGTCTGAATAAGAACTAAGAGCTGTCCAATCTAGTATAACTAACTTGTACGTACAAGGATAGAATAATTCTGCGGAAAGAACACCTGTACTATTGGAGGAGGACATAAAAGGTTGACGCGAGAAAAAAAAAGAGGGAGAGCTTTTTCTTAACCATCATCTTCTTCATCCTACCATGAAGCTTACGACTATGGTAGCTTAAGCCTCTCATGGGTGAGTCAACGTGAAAATTGATGCAGATTAGCTTCTGACGAGGAGACCTAAGTGCGAGACAAGAGGGAATAGAAATATTCAATCGAGTTGTCTACGAATAGTATTCTCCACTCTATTCTTTCTTATTCCTTTCTAAATGCTGGTGATTACTCTCTGTTTTCTATTTGTATGGAAGTACACATGAATTTTTGGTTAAATGTTATCTTATTCAATCTTACTTTTATTATTTAATCTTGGGGTTTGAATATTTTGTAACACGGAAGTGTTATTGCAGTCACTAACACTGGCAAGTGCAGTGACAGTTCGAGCCAACAAGCATTATAATGAAAGTTGAGTGAGGATTAGAGGAATTTAGTCCACTTGTTCTTAATAGTGCCCTATTACCATCATTAGAAGGTGGGGTTAATATGCATGTTTAAGTTTCTGATTAAATAGAAAAGTGACGCTTGGTAAGATATACATAGAAATTTATTGCCTCAACAATCACCTACCTTTTATACCTTGTGAACACTTAGTATTCTGCTGAAGATTCATGTTAGGGATCCCAGTTTATCATTATCATATTTTATTTTATTGTTTCTAAGTTATTGCTCCGACAATTATCCTCACAATTTATATCGTTTCTATCTAGTTATTGCACCGACATTAATAGACAAAAGACAACCATCCTTGTGGGATCGATATCTGACACTCACATCTGTCTACTATACTTGCATAGACAATGTACGCTTGCACATTATTGCTATGACGATAAACAGCTGGTCAAGTTTTTGGCACCGTTGCCGGGGATGACATTTATTTGATTTTTTTTTGTGTTTTTGCACTTTATTTTTCTTATATAATATTTAATATTTTCTTTGTTGCTACTTCTTCAACTTCATTTTAGGTGTTTTATAACCTGAAGTAAATCAGATTTTCTTACCGATTTTGATCCAGAAATTAAAAGGACTGTTCAGAGTAGACTTCGAGAATAAAGAAATATGGCTCTACTAGGGGACAATGCAGCCATACCCTCGATGCAACAGCAAAATGATAATAACCCATTGTTGCCGCAAGATGCTCACATACAAAATATGACAATATGAGATTTTGTAATACTTGTCTTGGATGATTTACAACTAGGAGTTGCTAGGCCAGCAATCCAAATAGGGAATTTTGAACTCAAGCCAGTAATGTTTCAAATGCTAAATTCTAATGGACAATATGCTGGACTGCCACATGAAGATGCAAGAGAACATCTTAAATCCTTTTTATTGATCTGTGCTTCCTTTAGTTAACAAGGCGTTCCTGATGATGCCTTGAAGATGCAACTATTTCCTTATTCCTTATAGGGAAGAGCCCGTACTTGGTTTTTTAAGCTACCTACCAGATCAATTACTTCTTGGGATGCATTAACAACATAGTTTGTTTTGTGATTTAACCCGCCAACAATGAATGCTTATCTTCGAAATGATATTACTGCTTATCATTAGCTAGATGATGAAAATCTTCACCCTACATGGGAACGTTATAAATCTTTACTTCGATGTTGTCTTATGCACGACATTCAACCAGAAACACAAATTGAGATTTTTTATATTAGGCTGAATTCACATATAAGGAATCTTATCGACGCATTAGCCAATGGACCTCTACTGGATTGTACTTATAATGATGCTGTGATAATTCTTGAGAGAATTGCTTAGAATAATTATCAATAGTTTATCTTTAGAGCTGTACAAGCAAAAATTACTCTAGGAGTTATTGGATTGGATGCAATAACCGCACTAAGTGCTCAAGTTTCTTCTCTCACAAACATGATTAAAACTATACAATGGACTAGTAGCAACCATAACTATGAAGATTGTCCACAACATGCAGAGAATGCCTGTTATATTAGTAACATTCGTAACAATTCTTATGGTAACTCTTACAATAACTCTGCACGCAACCAACAGTTTTGGGGAACTCAGAATGCTGGACAAAATGTTGCGACATTTAGATATGAGAATACATCTACTCAGGGTAATTATAATCCAATATAAGGGAATTACAATAAATAACAACAGAACTATAATCAGCACACTCAGATGCATCCACAAGGCCATACACATCTACATCAAAATCTAATGCAGCCACAACACTCTTCAATACTGAATCAGCATGTTCAAGGACATCGATAGCAATCGTACACTCAAGCTTGTACTTTTGACCCTTTAGCAAGCCTTGAGGTGTTAATGCGGGAGCATATTACTTACACGAAAGCTATCGTACAAGGGAATTCAT
The DNA here is from genome assembly GCA_013677275.1 of Gossypium schwendimanii. Classification (NCBI taxonomy): domain Eukaryota; kingdom Viridiplantae; phylum Streptophyta; class Magnoliopsida; order Malvales; family Malvaceae; genus Gossypium; species Gossypium schwendimanii. Next base: position 10,806,801 of record CM025250.1, read on the forward strand.
CTTCCATTTGAGCATTGGAGGCACAATTAGGACAACTTGCTTCAAATCTAAATACTCGACCACTAGGCTCATTACTTAGTGACACGAAAAATCTCAGTTTGAGGGGGAAAACAATGTAAGATTGTTACTCTTAGAAGTGGTAAACAAACTGGTGAACCATTTATATACTCTACTGTAGCACCTCAAGATATAGATAGAGTTATAATTGGTGAGAAGGTTGAATCCAAAGAATTTGTTAATGCATCAGACAAAGAAGTTTCAAAAATTGTCAGTCATATGTCTAATGTCCAACCTTCAAAACTGCCGATGCAATCAAAGGTTTTGGCGTAAGAAGATGTATCTCTACCTTTACCTTCCCCACAAAGATTCAGGAAGAATGAGTATGACAAGCAGTATCAGTAGTTCCTGGACACACTGAAGCAACTACAGATCAACATCCTTTAGTAGACGCTTTGGTACAAATTTCGAGTTATAAGAAATTTATGAAAGACCTCTTGTCCAAGAAGAAGAAGCTCACTGATATTAAAACTATTGCACTCACAGAAGGCTATAGTGCTATTTTGACAAACAAGTTGCCCCATAAATTGAAAAGTCCTGGGAGCTTTACCATCCTATGTTCAATTGGCAATCATTATTTGGGTAAGGCTTTATCCGATTTGGGTGCTAGCATTAACCTAATGCCACTATCAACTTTCAAAAAGTTGGGAATTGGTCACATGAAATCTACTGTAGTGACATTACCGCTAGCCAATCGATCCTTGGCTCAACTTGAAGGGCAAATCAAAGATGTCTTAATTCGTGTGGATAAATTTATTTTTCTGAATATTTTTTATACTTGACTGCAAGGCAGACAAAAAGGTTCCCGTAATCTCAGGACGACCATTTTTAGCCATCAGTCAAACTCTTATTGATGTTTACAAATGTGAACTAGCCATGCAACTTAATGATGAGCAAGTCACCTTCAGTATTTTTGAATTTATTCAATACAAAGACCAAGAAGAATGTAAAATTGTTGATGTGCTAGATGATATAATTGAGAAATAATTCAATGACAAAAGCACAATACTTTCTGAAGAGTTTGTAGTGACATCTGATGCCGAGTCCTTAGACGATTGTGACAGCATGGTTGAAACTAATAGTTTGGAACTCAAGCATGGATGGCAGAATGAATCCTTAGACGTAGCCAACAGAACAACCCCAATTTTCAAACCATCTATTAAGGAAGGTTCTACTTGGAATTGAAACCACTACCTCCTCATATTAAATATGTCTTTCTGGGTGATCACAATACTCTTCCAATTATTGTTTTCGTAACACTAGATGTAACTCAAGAAGAGAAATTGGTCCGTATTCCCAAGCAACATAAATGCGCTATTGCTTGGAGTATTGCCGATATTCAAGGTATTAGTCTTTTTTGCATGCACAATATCAAGTTGAAAGATAAAGGCAAGTAATCGATTGAACAGTAAAGAAGATTAAACGAGAAGATGAAATAAGTTGTCAAGAAGGAAATCATAAAATGGCTTGATGCTAGAATTATTTACCCAATTTCTAATAGCAATTGGTTAAGTCCAGTGCAATGCGTACCTAAAAAGAGTGGCATCACTGTGGTTCACAACGATAAGGATGAATTAATTCCTACACATATTCCTAAGGGATGGTGAGTTTGTATGGTTTATCAAATATTGAATGCGGCCACAAAGAAGGATCATTTCCCACTTCCTTTCATTGACCAAATGCTGGATCGACCTGCTAGAAAGGAATATTATTGCTTTTTAGACGGCTATTCTGGGTACAATTAAATTGCTATTGCACCGGAGGATCAGAAGAAAACAACCTTCACATACCTCTTTAGTACTTTCGCTTTTCGCCGTATGCCTTTCAGTCTTTACAACGCACCCGTCACATTTTAAAGGTGCATGATGGCAATATTCTCAAAAATGATCGAAGACTCTTTAGAGGTTTTTATGGATGATTTCTCAGTTTATGGGAATGATTTTGATAATTGCGCTGACAATTTGGATAAAGTATTGAAGCGATGTTAGGACACACATCTTGTCCTGAATTGGGAAAAATGTCATTGCATGGCAACTGAAGGTATTGTGTTAGGCCATCGCATCTATAGTCAAGGCATTCGAGTAGATAAAACTAAGGTGAAAATCATTGAGAAATTATCCCCACCAACAAATGTGAAAGGTATTTGTAGTTTTCTTAAACATACGGGGTTTTACCAAAGGTTTATTAAAGATTTTTCAAAAATTGCAAAGCCTTTATGCTCATTGCTGGAACAAAATTGAAAATTCTTCTTTAACGATGCATGTCTGGATACCTTTATTCAGTTAAAAAAAAGCTAGTGAATGCACCCATTGTCGTTGCACCAGATTGGTATCAACCTTTCAAAGTTATGTGTGATGCAAACGACTTTGTTGTGGGTGCAGTTCTAAGACAACGAAAGGGAAAAATATTTCACACCATCTATTATGCTAGCAAAACTCTTACAGAGGCTCAATTTAATTATACCACCACAGAGAAAGAATTGCTAGTTATAGTCTTTGCTTTCGACAAGTTTAATTCCTATCTTGTCAGGGTAAAGGTTGCTTTATTCATTGATCACTCGACGTTGAGATATCTTTTTGCGAAAAAGGATACCAAACCAAGACTAATACATTGGATATTACTGTTGCAAGAATTTGACATCGAGATAAAATACTGTAAGGGTTCAACGAATCAAGTTGCAGACCATCTGTCTCGATTGGAAGTTGGCAGCAAAGATGGAAACACACTTCAAATTGTCGACACATTCCCATATGATAAGTTATTTGCTGTAGATGCAACTCCTTGGTATGTAGATTTTGTTAATTATCTAGTGTGTGGAAAACTACCATTGGGTGTCATAGGCCATAAAAAAAGATTTCTTCGTGATGTAGTGAAGTATCATTGGAACGAGCTGTATTTATTCAAGGTATGTAATGACAACATCATTCGATGTTGTGTTTCGGAAGAGAAGATGCTTTCAATTTTGAAGCATTGTCATGATACTCCTAATGAAGGTCAGTTCGGTGGTATGAGAACTGCTATTAAATTTCTCCAATCAGGATTCTACTAGCCGTCATTATTCAAAGACGCCTATAATTTTGTGAATCAATGCAATAGGTGTCAGTGCACTGATTCGATATCTTGATGTAATGAAATTTTGCAGCAACCAATTATGGAGGTTGAATTATTCGATGTTTGGGTTATGGATTTTCTGGGATCGTTTTCGAGTTCATTTGGAAATTTTTATACATTAGTAGTTGTTGATTATGTCTCGAAGTGGGTTGAAGCTATTGCAGTCCCAAAGGATGATGCAAAGATAGTGCTAAAATTTTTTCACAGGCATATACTCACCCACTTCGGCACACCAAAGGCATTGATTAGTGATCAGGCTACACACTTTCCTTGCAACCAAGTGGCAATCGCACTATAGAAATATTGGTTTAATAATAGAATGACTACCACTTATCATCCGCGAACCAATGGACAAGCCAAGGTATCGAATCGACAAATTAAGAACATTCTTGAGAAGGTTGTAATCCCTTCGAGGAAATATTGGTCTTTCCGATTGGATGACGCTTTATGGGCATTGCGGACAACATACAAATCTCCATTAAGGATGTCATCGTATAAATTGGATTTTGGGAAAGCATGTCACTTTTTAATTGAACTGGAGCACAAAGCAATGTGGGTAATTAATCAAGTGAACATGGACTATGAACCGGTTGGAAAGAAAAGACTGTTGGATATCACTAAACTAGAGGAGATTAGGAGAAATGCCTATGAAAATGCTATGATTTATAAGGAAAAGACCAAACGATAGCATGACAAGATTATTCTACAATGATAATTTATCGCGGGTTAACGGGTTTTACTATTCAATTCTCGACTTAAATTGCACCAAGGTAAATTGCATTCACGTTGGTTTGGACCTTTTTAAGTTGTCGACATATTTCCTCATGGTACAGTCACAATTTGAGATTTACATGATAGGCACCAGTTCAAAGTAAATGGACAGGCTGAATTACTATTTTGGCAACAGTGATCAAAAGCAGGCAGAGACCATTAAATTGGTTGAAAAGTTTTAATTTTTAATTATTACTCTGTGATTTTAGTTATTTTATTTATGTTTTGTTAAAGTTTATTTTCCTTCCTTTTTACAGAATAATTAGGTACCATTGTCGATGCATTGAAATTTTTTTGTCAATGTATTTCGTAATTCTGTACTACCATTTATAACTCATTAGAATTCAGGGAAATTTAGATTCCACTGTTGGATCAAAAATCACTTAGCCATTTGATCCTTCTGAGTGGGCACAATTTCTATTGGACACAACTATTCCTGCCAGATTTATATCTCTCCACAAAACAACAAGCCTTTCCATCTTCCTCTTTCACTCACTATAAATCCTTCTCCATTATACCGACTGTAACATATTCAAGCAACCATTTTTATTTTTGTTTTCTTTTCAAGATCATATTTCTTCAACTTTAAACCGTTCGCCCTCAACAAAATATGGCAAAAATGAGAGGTTCGGTTAAGAAAGCCACCAAATCTATTAAAGAACATGCGTCCTCTACTACCGCAGTTCGTGAATCGAAATCCCCCAAGCCAGTGCAGAAAAAAGGAGCCAGTAATCTTTTTGAATAAAGCGGCAAATGAATGATTTCAAGACAACATGTTGAAGCGAAACTTCCACCCCGAACAGGGCATTTCCCTTTCGCAACAACAAGATTTATGTAAGCAAGTCTACAAAACCATCTTGAAGTTGAAGTGAGAAACTTTTTGCACCCATCCTAGAAGCTATTCTCTTTTACTGGTACGTGAGTTTTATGTTAACCTTTATGATTATGAGTTAGAGTTCATTTTTTTCGAGAAGGCTTAATACCATGGGACAGTAAAAAAATCAACGAGCTGTACGACACCAAGGTGGATGTAGATGAACACTCCGAAGTCATTGAGGATATCACAGATGAAAAGTGAGACCTGTTGGTGAAAGACTTGTGTGTCGAAGGAGCATTGTGGACAGGTTTTCATCAAAAGAATTATATGATGCACTGTTGCTTCCTGATGCTGCAAAGCAAAATCTGGTTTTATTTTGTCAAATGCAGGCTAAAGCCCTCTATTCACTGCACCACAATCACCTTCATAGACTGTGTCTGATACATTCCATCGTCAAGGGCAGAAAGATTGATGTCGGCACAATACTTCATTAGGAAATTGCTGACTGCGCCGCAAGGCAAACTGGAATCTTGGTTTTCCCATCATTAGTGATGTTATTGTGCCAACAAAGAGGAACCATCCCCTGTGATGGTGAGGAAGTCTTGGAAAATAAGGGTCCGATCAATGAAGCCTCTATAGAAAGAATAACTCGCGGCAAAGATATGCCGATACTGAAGGAGGCAGAAACAAGAAAGACAAGGAAGGGCAAAACCAAAACCAACAACAAAGGAACAAACCTGAATGTAGAGACATCATTATGGCGTAAAATGAAAGAAGTCAAAAAATTGGTCAATTCCATAAATAATAGGCAGATCAGGCTTGTCGCTACAATAGAGGATATGGAGAAATCCTAGAATTTGTTTTATGCTTATGCCAAAGCTTAGAACAGTTCTATTATAGCCACATTAAGCCAATTTAGCCCATTTCCACTACCAAAATTCCAAGTGTTTCCACCAATCATTCAAAATTATGAACTCTCATTCGCGGATGATGACTTAGAAGATCGAGATAGATCGGTGGCATCCCCTCCCATTGTTTAGGTCTCTAATAATGACAAAAAAGAGGAATTTAGGGACATTGAAGAATGTCTTCAAAAGATTGATAGCTTGTTTGGGATGGTATTTTTTTCTGATAAAGAGTACACTACTGTTGAGAAGGAAATTGCTACCGCAGAAGAAGAAGTTGTTGCTGAAAAAAGTTGCTGAAGATGAAAAAGAAAAAGAAGAAAAAGATTTTGTTGTAAACATTGTCACCGCACTTGAGTCTATGGGTGCAAATATTGATAATTTGGAGTGATATGGAGCAAAACCAGCGGAAGTTACAGAGGTAACCAGTGAGGAGTAATACAATTCATTGCCAATAGTAGTCTACACTGGACCATTTCAGGTGGCCTCTCCTACACAGGAAGCAGCTGATAATGTCGGGGCAGAGTCAAAAACTGAGAAACAATCTGAGGACCGTGTAAAGCCTAAAGAAAAGAAGAGAAAGTGTTCTAAGGATAAAAAATGAAAGGAGGAGAAGAAAAGGGGGAGGAAAAAACATCGTGCAGCCACATCGATGGCTGAGGATAACTGAGTTAGTTTATTTTAAGCTTTCGCTGTAGTATTCATACATTGTATGTAGCTGTAAGTTTTATTTTGATAAGTACACATTGTCATTGCATTTTTATTGTCATTACAATTTCATGTTAGTGCATTGCGGACAATGTAAACTTTAAGTTTGGGGGAACGCACATGGGGCTTGGAAATGCACCTACATTTCAATTTTTTTTTTTGGTAATGAAGCATGCAAGGTTTAATTATAGTTAATGAAAATTGTTCAAAAATTTTTGTTAC
>CM025250.1:10818424-10833763 GCA_013677275.1 Gossypium schwendimanii
AACAATTGAATTACTATTACGCCTCTATTCCATTACAGCTCTATTCCATTACAGCGAACCAAACGTGCTGTAAGAGTTGAAAATTTTATCAATGAATGAATCAATCATAGAATGAATAATGAAGAGGCTTTTATATAGGCTAGTTAATTACATCTAAATAAAACTCTCAATTATAATGAAACTCTAATAAATCTAAACAATAAGTAGTTTTAGTAGAACTAAACTTTCTTGTTGACTAAGAAACATGTAACTCTTAAAATACTTTAAATACTTAAAATATATCATAAATTTCGGTATAAATAAATAAAAAAATATATAAAACCTAATAGATACAATATTAGACTCATATATAATCAAAATTAAGCCTAAAAATTAAACCTTATATGACTTAAACTTGAATTAAAGCCCGAAACTCGTAATTTTCCGTAATAATCCCATTTAGAAATTCTGCTCGTGTGGTCTTCACTAAAATAGCTATAACTTGAGCTCATGGACTTGAAATCGGGTGATTAAAGGTGCATTTCGAAGTTAAAAGATAAATATTTGAATGTTATGAAGACATCTCAACCTAAAAATGTCTGGATCCCATCCAAAAAGTCACTGCAAGTCGACTAATTTTTGAAACTTGAAAATTAATATCTTCGATAAATGGAATTTAATAAATTTCACCCCATACATGCATGTATCATTCCCCTTTTCCTCAAAAAAATTCATCCTCAAACCTTGTCTTTGGCTAAACAAGAAATAATCTTTCTCATAGGTAGAATGGTTTAATTGAGCTTCTCTTAAAGGATCAACAAATTTCTTAAAGAAAGAAACAACTCTACTAGATAAATTCAAGTTCAGGTTAGTGAAAACATAATCATTCCTCTCCTTTGTATAGTTTGTTTCTTTCTTTGCATTCTCTTTTTCAATGAGAATTGAATTCTCTAATTTTACCTCATAGGAATTTTCACTCGCCAAAGTTGGACTATCAAATTAACTTTTATTGCTTAAAATTTATTCTCTCAGTCTTTTTACATAAATCATTCTCACTTCCTTTTAACCCCTAACAAAAATTTGAACAATGAATTTATCATCACAACTTTATTTATCACTAGAGGAAATCTCAACAATAGGCATAGGATCACATAAAATTTCTTCACAAATGGCATCTATAAAAGTTTCTTGTTGACATATCTCATTATTTTTAAAGGTAGCACTAAACGAAGACTCCTCAATTGTAACCTCCCAAACTCGGTCTAAACATTACAGCCAAATTCTGAAGACCACATTAGCCATCGAAATGGTCAAGTAAGTTCGTTCGGTTTGAAAACCACTATTTTGATCAATTTACAAAAAGCTTAGCACGGTTGCCTTAGGTTTATTAAAAACATTTGATTGTTAGGTAGTCTATAATTTAAGTCCAATTTATTAGAATTGATTTTGTCAGTAAACCTTTAGAAAAATACGTTTCACCATTTTGCAATGGAAAAAGTGTTGCTTTAATTTTTGTAAGAAAATCTATATTTTAAGCCATATTAATTCGATTATTAAATTTGTTCGATTTTTATCCAAAATACCATGCATGCAAAAACAAATAAAAACAACTCATTCCACAATACAAATTAACAAAATTTACAGTCCCAAAAATAAAACCAAAATAGATAAAGTAAAATTAAAAATACTTTATTAACTGAAAATCTGAGACGAGACCTCCGAATTGCTGAGTTCGATCCTAACCTTGTGGGTTATTTATAAAAAGTAAACTAAAAGGGGGCGAGCTTGAAAAGCTCAGTGTGAGTCTAAGCATACCAAAAACATTTTATAGGCATACGATCAGTCAATGAAGCATACAACCATTAAAATAATTTATAAAGTAAATCATGGCATGACAATATTTTGTAAATGGCATGCTCATATGAAACAATGCAAAAAGTCCTTCCCATCCATCCACTACACACCACGAGTTCCCCAGAGCCCATCATCTGAACACGAAAAAAATAAGAGTTGAAGCTTGATGTAGATAAACCACCAGTAAAAATATGTAGTTGAAACTACAAATAATTTGTAGACAAGCTTCTAGTAAGTTGCGATAAGTCACTAGCACTCCAACAATACTCAGAGGGGGCAAATATATTGCTAAAAAATAATGCGATAAATCGTCGATATTCCATGGAACTTTTCTGTCACGCAATCAATCCCAAACTTATGCAATGCAATATGACAAACTAATAATATAACATATCATGCTAATGAGTAATGGAACCAATAATAGTGACATGCTTAACATGCTTTGCATCCAATATACATAGTAAAATTTAGTGGCATGCTTATTCATGCAACCAATAAATAATAACACATCATACAATACATAAGGTGTACAAATAGTAATTTCTTTCAGCACTTACACATTTACTTATTCAAAATAAAGGCCCTTAAACATTCGAATGGATGAACACTTCAGTCGGCCAAGACATGAGGCTGATTTCAGCAATAAAATGAAAGAAAAGTAGGCAAAAAGGGTGCAGCAATGGAAGAAAAATCAGTAGCAAAAATGAAAGAGAAAGATGAGTAAAAAGGAAGCAAAAAATGTACAACAATGGTGGGAAAAAATGACAGCAACAAGTAAAAGAAAGAGAGAGTGTAGAAAACCTTAAGAGATACGTCAATAGTGAAGGAAAAATGGTAGCAAAGGAGATCAAAATGGCAACAACAATAGAATAAAAGAGCAACAATATTTGACCCTAAACAGAGAATGAATGAAAAGCAAAAAGGGAACAACAATATGTGGCATGGAGCACAACTAAAGTTGATGGGGCGGCACAATGAGAAGAAAGAAGAGAAAAGTAAAGTAAAAGAGAGGAAGAAGAAGAGTGGGATGACAATAGAGAAGAAACTGAGAGCAAAAATAGGCTGAAAACAAATAGAAGATGCTATATACTAAGGTTTAGAAGCATGGGGTGACAATAGCTAGTGTTTTGGGCAAAAATATAGTAAATAAAAATTACGTAGGAGAGGAGAATTGAACTCGGGTTTTGACCGCCACTAAACATGCGAATGTCTAGACTAGAAATAATTCAGTAAAATGGATAAAAATGGAATAGCGATGTCCATAAGTATAAGGGTCAAATTGTAATATAGAAGAATGTTACAATGAAACACTCCATAAAGTATTTTGAGGATCGTACCCAAAGGAGGTTGAATTAAACCGAAATTAATTCTATACACTAACAAGTGTAAATAGTATCGATTTAAAATTATATTACGAAAAACAAAATTATCATGAATTAATCTAATTAACCTAAAATAATCAACCAATTAAACAACCGAAAGAAATTAAATAAAACAGATAGGTGCTTAACTCACTTCAGTGATCCCAATTAACTTCAGAACTCAGGTTTTATCGAGTTAGCTATTAATTAACTAGTCATAACCTTTCGGCCTCTAACTAATTAACTAACCGACCAATGCACGCTTATCTCTCGACCTCACTTTCTTGACCCCTCACTTTCTTGACCGAGATAAATTATGAGTTACTCGGTAAACTTATCTCTCGATCTCGTTTATCCTAAATTAATTCCTAGGGGCATCACTTCCTAGGGTTTAATTACACATAATCTAAACCAACTAACCTGGATTTCAAAGCTCGTTCAATCATTAATTATTCACACATCTGTTCGTTAAACTCCCTAATGAAATTAGCTACTCATGGATCAAAATACAAAAATTCCTAAACTCATATTTAACATGCAAAACGAAAAATTAAATAAAAGTAAGATGTATAGAAATAAATTCATTTTTGGTATCGATTGAAGCTCGAAAGCGAAATCTCCTTCAACTGTTGTGAAGATCACTTCTATTGCAATTGGAATTAAGACCAAAATAATGAAAAGCTAATATAATAAAGCCTTGGATCGAAATCTAATCCAAGTTAAAACAATAACAAAAATATAAAAAGGACTAAGCTAAAAAGAAAATAAAACTAAACTAAAAATCCTAAAATACTAAAACAGCTCACTTGGCCAAGCCTCCTCGAAGTGAGACTTAACATGCATATTTATAAAGTTTATTCTCAGACCTAATTAGGGGTGCTAAATAGCCCAAAAATCTTATTAAGATACATTGTGGGGACAAAATACCCTTGATTAAATTTTTCTGTTCATCATTCAGTGTCCCAACACAACCGGACCGGTGTCATGACATTGCTTTCATTTTTTGGCTATTTTATCTTCGAAGTTTGGTGTTATGACACCAGTTCCTAGTGTCACAATGCTGCAATCGTCCCTTGCCTTCTAAGCTTGAAAATAATGTCCTACACACTAAATAGAGTCGTTAGATCATCCCTAGGCCCATGGTGGCCTATTAGGTTGTTACATAACTCAAAATTGTGTAAAAACGCTTATTTTGCATAAATTAAACACAAAGCAATAAAAACTAAAAACGAAATAAAAACATATAAAAATGTTGTAAAACAAGCTCGTTAAGTGCCAAAAATACCTTAATTTGCCACAACGAATTGTGGCAAATCAAACTCCCCCACATTTATGTCGTTTCTTGTCCTCAAGTAGCAAGATAAAAAGAAAATAAAAACAAGCACGCACAAAATAAATAAATAAATTCAAACAGCGCTTGAGCTTATCATATACAAGACTAGATCAGAGCTATGTACATAGAACCAAGTGAACGAATATATAATTCTAACATGATATACAATTCACTCTTGATCTTCAATATCACACACATTAGTTCATAAAATTATAAAACAAACAAATTTAATAGTGTTAAGTACATTGGTCCACTGAAACAGGTACACAAAATATACATTTATACTCGAAGAACACAATAATTAGACATGTCAAAACTTAATCAGTTTTCACCCATAAATCATATCACTTAGGTCACATAGGTCTTTTAGGCTTGTAACATTTTGCGACTTTGATTGGTTTAGAATAAAAAAATAGGCATACAAAACGGTTAAAGTATGAAAATAGTTGACACATTATATTGACTGCCTCCAAATGTGCCAATGTCCAGAGTAAAAATGATGGACAAAAGATATGAAATAAATGGTGTCCACAAGTATACAAGTCAGGTTGTAATATAGTTACAATGAAGTAGGTAAGTACTCCTAAGATCGTACCCAAGGGAGGCTAGCACTAAATTAATCCTAACCTAAACACAACTAGATCTAATTAGTACTTTAAATAAATTATATTACGAATAAACATAGAGAGATATTCTTAGGGTTTTTGTAATAATAAAGAGAATAGCATAAATAAAGAGACTTTTGGGAAATTAATATATAAACATTATCAAATCTAGGTATGGGTGATTAGCTTGCTTCGGTGGTCATAACTAATTTTTGTTTCAGCTTCCTAGTCAATCAACTAGTCATTAATCTAGCAGGATCTCTCAATCTTCCACTAAACTAATGATGCGGCAAGAACTACTTATCTTTCGACCTCACAGTCCAAACCGGTTTGGGGCTCAGGTGTTCGTGGATAGACCATACCAATTTTGGGTTAATTTCCACCTAAATGACTTCATAGGGATGTCAAACCTAGAGCTTAAGTTCTTCCTCTCCCGAACAGCTGTTCTGCTAAGGAAACACTACATAGAAATCAGTTAATCACACTTCCTTTCGCTCATCCCCCATAAAAGGACTGATCTCGAAAAACCCTAGTGCCTGTGGTGCGACATCGAAGGCAGAATGCTCTGGTTCATGGTAGCTTCAGGGGTGTGTTGCGACACCAAAGGCAATATCGAGATTCTTATATTTTGCTCTATATGTTGTGACATCAAACTTCCCGTGTTTCAACAGAACGACCAATATTGAATTTGTACGCCCCTTGATGGTCTCTTACTCACTCACTAAGTATATAAGCTCACCCTTAACCCTTATTCGGCCCTTAAGGTCAATAAAAGACTCATTATGTACTTTTTATTGCATTTAGACTAAACTATAAAAACTTAATTAAAACATAATGAAAATTCTCGTATTAAGCTCCTTAAGTACGAAAACTAGCTTAACCTCTTTTTAACTCCTCCCTTTGACTTAAAAAGTCTTAACATGTCCCATAAGTGTACTATAAAGCTTAACACTCTCCAACATACCAACATGTCCCATTAAATGGAGCTTAGCTCAACATTCCCTTATCTCTGCAACTTGTCCCAGGGCCTCTCCCCCAAATCACAAAACATAAGGGTGAGTAATCACAATCCTATGGCATGCCATTATATCCAATGGTTTCAAAAGATTATAGTGTCAAAAAATTTACTTAAACACAGAGCTCACAAGTCATAAGAAGCTCACAAATCATTGTTCATATCTAGCTCACAATATAGAGCTCACATATCACTGTTAATAGATATCACATAATTAACATATTCATAAAATACATGTGGCGATCCTTGAACACTTACCAATTTTTTAAAAAATTCCAAACAAGCTTCGAATTTCCCTTATTTCTATGTGTAGACGGTTCTATTAGTTTCACAATTTCACAAACATATACAAGTCACTTAACAGGCAAAGCACATGAAAACTCACACATAGATACAACCGTACCTAGGTTCGCATATGCTAGTCTTTTGGCGAACCTAGTCCCCTTTTATTATGAACGATCTTAAGAGTTCTAAAGAAACAGAGTCTTAGTTCTAAAAGTTAAGGTCTTGATTCTTGTTTTCGTATAAGCTTGACAACAAGATAATCGATGAAAAAATTTAAAAGAATTTTGTTGTTCAAAAGAATATGAATTTGGAATGAGAAGAGCTTAATTTTTAGGCACTAAGTGTTTTGGTGTTCTTAGAATACCCCAGTCGTAGTAGAAATAGGAAAGAGTTACGTGCATTAATGGTGTTACGAAGAAAAAAATAAGTTGAGATCCTACTTTTCACTTTTGCCCCAAAATAGAAACTGCAGCTTGTCAGGCCCACTGGCGATCCCTATTTTGCTAGGCCCACATATGATCATAGTCGCTAAATCCACTGGTGACCCTAGCTCGCCAGACCTACTGGTGAACACTAGCTCTCCAGGCCTATTGGTGAACACTATCTCATCAGGCCTATTGGCAAACACCAATTCGCTAGGCCTACTAGCGAACACCAATTTGCCAGGCCTACTGGCGAACACCAGCTTGCCAAGCCTCAAACTCCTAGGCTCTATTCTAGGATGTTACATGCTCGATTAGACCCTTTTGATCACCACCTTATGTCTCATTCTCTCACCTACCTTTTCTCTTCAATTCCTAATGTATAGTAATTTATTAGTGAATACAATTGTCCTAGCAAGACAAATGTGCAAGAATGAGTTTTTTTTTCTTTTATTCTTCTTTTGCTTTTCTTTTTCACTCACTTTGCTTTTCAATTTTCTCGAGATCTTATCACTCAGCTATTTTAGCCTTTTCAAAAACAATTATTTTGATTAATTCTCAAAATATTCTATTTAAGCACAATACTATACTATCCCTTAGGTTCACTCTTATTTTTCTTTTATTTGGAAACCACCATGTCGTATCTACCTAACCCTCAATATAAATGGCCTAACATTTTAGTTCGTGTGAGGACCAAGAAAATCAAATCAATAGATTATAGTTTAGGGCATAGGGCTTCCATTGTGGTTCATCAAGAAATAGGAAATTAGTCTAAAAAATTGGGGTACTATTTATTTTAAATTAAGGTAAACTTTTTTGCTCGAAAACTCTACCAAACAACGCATTAGGTTATCCCTAAGTGTCTCAATTCATAGATTACAGTTAACTAAATATTAAAACACTAACAATTACTATTCAAACAAAAATATATGCTTTTCATGTACCTATTAGTCACTTGGTGCACCTAACACACTATCACCTATTAACATTGTAATAAAATGAACTAAATAGTGTAATATCAAACAACTTAAAAACAATTGCTTTTGAATTAAATTTACAATTCAAATGCAAAATCCTATTTACATGCTCCTAAAAAATCACTTATATTGCTACAAGCTTGCGCACAAACAAATACATAAAAAAAACGAATATAATAGAAATAAACGAAAATAACTAATAAAAACATAAAAATTTTAAAAATTTCTAGGTTACCTCCACACTTTATTTGACATATTATCCCTTATCTGCTCCCAAACTAGGAGAAGAGACTACCCGATTTTATTGTTGGGGGTCTTCAGATGTAGATCGGCTAGTCCTCGTGTCGATTTTGCTCCAAAATGTAATGTGGCATCTCGTACGGGGTTCTTACACAGGAATTAACTAAAACAAAAGTAGTACAAAAATAAATACACAAAGTCCAAATAAAAATAAAAACATTCAAAAATTAAAATTTACAAGTCCCAAAAATATAAATAAAATTAAAAGTCTGGAAGTTTTTAATTAAAACCGACATCTGACTGACTCTCTTAATCATCAGTCCTTCCCTCAACCTGTGTCTAGTGTGGCGGCCCTTGCACCTGCAGAACTAGTGGGCCTTGTGCGGCTTAGGGTGCGAATCTTAACTCCTCCGACTGATGGCTGCTCCGGTTGGAACATTTCGTTGAAATCATCATCGTGGGTCGACTTTTCTTCCTCTTTCTTATGGTTTTGAGGATGCATTCGTCAATGCTTCTACCTCTCAATCCGTTCTTTTATTCGTTTGGCTTGGGTCTCCAAAAATTCTTTGTATAGTGTGTTGCCAATGGGATTTTTGGATGGATTAAGCCGTCAGTATGATCTTCCCATAGTGATGCAATCTTGGCCAATGGCTCAACCAAAATAGCTTGTGATCCAATTGAGTTGCCAACGGGGCCAATCACTTGTGCTCGAGCCAAGAGATCCAAGGAATCTATCTCGGGTCTTGTTGATCAAGTTTGGAGAGAAGTTGTAGTGGGATTCATTGATTGAGCTTGGGAATGCCTTCCATGCGTCCCATGCAACTTACTTCAAGCCAATTTTAATTTCAGCTAGCTTAATTCGGCTGCTTAAATTATTTTAGTTAATTTAGTTACTTAAGTTTAAACATCATTAATAGTTTAAACATCATTAATTTTTTTTAATCAAGTACTAGTTTGGATAACATTGATGTGTGTTTTACATTCGGTCTTAAGTCAGACATTATAATTGTGTGTCTAAGTTTAATACAAATTAATTTATGTTTAAATGTTGCATTAATATTGCATTTAACTGAGTTTTCAATTTGTCTTTCAGGATGTTCACATTGGCTGCTGAACATGAATGTATAGTTTCAAATACATTGGACCAAATTTATGAAGGGACATGCATTAGGACTTTCATGCATATGGGAGCTGCTAGGTAAACTCTTCCAACCGACTATTCATGAAAAGCTATGGAATCAATTGAGTCCACACTTGAACTGATCAGCCAACTATTTTGTTCACACCAAAGGGATCATCCAAATACTATTGTTCACACCAAAGACTTTTCAGGCGCCTCAAGTAGCATTTAAGAGTTGCATGCACATTCGGTGTTCTAAAGTGGCATTAAATTATGTTCATACCATTCTTAATCGATCAGTTCCTTGCTTATTCAGCTCAACTTCTAAGTCCACTGAATTGACTACTTGGGAATTGCAATTGACAAAGCTGATGGAAACTTCCATACCTAGAATTCTTCAAGGGATTTATTAGATAATTCAATAGAGTTTTAGCTCCATTTAATCTGATTCTAATATGCCTATTCGGCTGACCTCTCTGCAACCTATAAATATTAAGCTTGAAACATGTAGAAAGAACTTTTGATTCTTTGATGAATTTTAAACTATTTGTGAGTTGTTCAACTCTTATTGTTCTTTTGTGACTCAAATTGACTTATCTATCTAGTCTAGTGGCATCAACCTAATTCCTTTGTGAACTTATCACTTTTACAAGTGTGGCATTCATTTATACCGTTTGGCTCCTATCTCTAATAGATAGTGGGTCATGGTTCAAACTATCAACCATTTTTCATCTTAAGAGCTATTCTAAGAATTGGGTCGATATTCTCTAATATTGGTTTGTTCTTCAGCTATTAAGTCCATCCTTATCTCGTCTATCTACAAAATCAACCAAGCACCCCTTTGTTAAACCTATCTTTTCCTGAAATCAGCCTTTTGTTAAACTAAGCCCTTTCTACTTAATTTTACGATCAAGAACACAAGCGACTCTATTCAACCAACGAGTACGAGATCGCATCACATAGGTACTTCGGCCTTTTTCCATTTAGCAGTCACTAGATATAGAAATATCAATCCAACCTTCTTATTACGAACATAATTGATCATGCTTTTATAAATTAATGTTTCTATGAAAATAAGTTTTCTCTACAAAATAGCATAAAGCACAATAGCTCTAAATGTATCGATGTTAGAGATATTATTGGAATGATATATCCGATTACAAATAAATTGTAACTACATCTTAGCTTCAGGGGTCAAACTATTTTGCTTAAAAGATAATGAAATATTTGTACCTGATTTTCATTTTCATTCTCCTCTCCTGTCAGTTAAATACTCTATTACCTTGTCCATATCAATGTTGTGAAACAAATTGAAATTTGTTTCATGTAAGAAATCATTCGTATTGTATTGAACCCTGTAATACTTACACATTTTTAAGGTTGATACGATTATATCATGTCCCGTGATTGTAATTTTCTTAATTAAACAATGTACCGATTTTTAAACACAAAATCCTATTTACATGTACATTTTATGCTAATTCTGAGTATATAAATAACACTTTCTATGGTTTTTCACTTAATTTCATGATATTTTATAATATCCATGGGAATGTATTAAGTTTGTGAAATTTATGTTAAACACATATATATATTTGCAATAATTCGGTTAAGGGAAAGGATGAAAGAATTTTGGTTGTATTTGGGTCTTAAACAGGTATAGGTTGAGAGATCCAAGATGTAGTCACGTGGGCTTTAAAATGATTTCATTCCAGATTCAAGTACATGAAGGCCCAAAACTGTTCCACTTACCCATTTTTCCATGAAATAAAAATGACAACATCCACTGCTAAAATTAGTAGTCTAGAACCGACTACTCATTTCCCAAAAATAGCAAATTTGACCTCAATGTTCATCAAATAAAAATAAACAACCATTGCCTTTGATTCAAGCCTCAAACCTTCCATTCCTCTACTAAAAATAGCAGTCAAAACCACCCCCTTTTTACCATTCAATGGTCGGCCATACAAGGAGAAAAATAAGCAACTCCTTTTGCTAAAATTAGCAAAACACCACCCGCTCAATGACATCTCAAGGGACGACACATATGGGGGAGAAAATCAAGGATTCCCTTACTGAACATTGCAAGGGTTGTTGGGGCTTAAAGGCTATAAAAGAAGGCTTTCACTTTATTAAAAATGTACCAATTTTCAGAGAAAAAGCTCTTGAATGTTCTTGTCTTTCTCATGGCTTGTTAAACACTTGTTTGCCATGAAATAAGGCAATTCACTTGCTAAAAATGAAAGCAGACAAAGAGAGAAAATTTAGAGCATTTGAATTATTTAATGTAAAGACAAAGAGGAGAGCCACTATGGGTCTCTGCAGGAGCAATTGCATCTAACCCACTACAGTTCAACTATTTTATCTTCTTATTGTGAAGTGGCCTTGGATAACCCCCTCGACTACTCTTATTCCTTTTCTTTTTATTCTTAATTGACATTTTCTCTATTGAAAGACAAGTTTGCATCTCACCTTTATGTTTTCAATTTAATATTACATGACTTAATTTTGTTTATTTAGAATAAGTATGAATCATGATTTGAGTTAATTGGTTTTTTGTATTGTGAATATTTTGCGAAAATGATTATTTCATTCATTTAGATTTAATTCATGTTAATACTTGTAAATGTATGGCCAACATTTGTAGGTTAATGAATAAATTGTTTAATCGGAGAAGAGGTAATAGTTAATAGACAAAAGACCTAAATGGTGCATATCATGTTGATATCGAAAGATGATTGATGTATGCATAAACTGTTCAAATGTCCAAAAGTGTGATTTCTAAGTTAGTTTTCACATAGGCATATGTAGAATAACTTTGGGACCTAATAGGACTTCGAGAGAGGCCTTTGCCTTAATTGAAACTTGGTTTAATAGATTTTCATATTGCCACGATCCATTTATGATATTCTTTTTATGATTGCTCATAAACTCTCATTAAGTGAAATACTTGTTCTAGTCTACTCATGTTATGTTTTATTAAATCTTGTTTGATCTTTCTGTTGTGATTATTTTCTGCAAGGTATGTTGTTTTATTTTATGGGTATTTAAAATCTGACTACATCCTTAAAATTATTTTAAACTCTCATCAACAATATTTTTCTTTACTTAATTTTCTGCCAAATTATTTTATAATTAACTTTGCCATTAATTTACACAACAGTCCCTCTAAAGATGATAACATTTTACTTACTACTTATTACTTGTACGAACGTGCACACTTGCACGTAATCACGTGACACAATATTTATCATATAGCCAAGTCCCATCAACTTGCACAAGCAGCTTACAATGGGGAAACGCTAGAACGCATGGATTGAATTTCTAGAACATTCAGTGGAAAATTCTTCTCCCCGGTTGTAGTTGGCCGTCTGGGACATAAGAAGGCATCGTTTGCAACTCAATGATAGACCCTAGCACATACTGTTGCATAGTGACTATCCACCCCTAAAGTATGTTGTACGACACGTCCCAATCTTCGTACAACTATTTCATGGCAATTTGTTTAGCCAACCATGCCTTCTTGTATGACTCTCGATACTTGAACCGTTCTTGCATTTCAGCAATCAGGACTAATACATGAATGGTGGGCATGTCCTTCACCAGTGGCATGATGCAATTGCAAATAGTTTTCACATCAAGTTTGCGATGGTCCTGTGTCATACGTGCAAAAGTGCATGTATGAGGCCCAACAAATTTCCAAACCTCCCACAGTTGGGACCTCTAGATAAATGCAGCACGTACTCTCGCTAGTTGCACCCTTCTATCGACCTCAAACACTCCCCAATGTATAATGCTAGTTTCATTGTAACAGCCCGTTTTTAGTGATGTTAGAAACAGTGGTTTCAGGGCCACAAATATGATAAGTGAGTTCGTAAATATTATTATTTAATATTTACGAGTCAAATTTAGTGTAATGATAAAATTTTATTTAATCATTTATATTAAATGAAAAAAATAATTAGGTTCAAGTAGGATGTACCTAAAGTCAAGTGGTTTTAGAAAATGAGATATCGGGACTTCGTTTCTATAAACTGAGCCATAAATATTTTATTAAATATTTACGAAGTGTTATTAAGGTTGTATTAAAATTTGGTTAAGAAATTTTAACGTTTAGATAATTAATTGAGTAAAAAGGGCTAAACTGTAAAAGATGCAAAAGTTGAATTCTATATGTTAAATGATTCTAATTATTATGAAAAGGTGAATTGGTGGCTTTATATGTTAATTATACCAAATGAATTGTGAGTGGACGGTTAAGTGAAGATCTTTTTAGGAAATTTTATTAAATAATAAAGGATACATTTTTAATTACATAAATAAATAAAATTAAAACACGAATAAAAAAGATGAACAAAGTCATCTTTATCATATTTTAAAGGGGAGAAGGTGGAAACTCCATAGAAGCTTCAATCAAGCTTTCGACCAAGTTTATTTCACACGCATGGAATGCATTCTTTTACCCGTTTTTCATGATTTTTTATGTTTTTAAGCTCGTATTAGCTTAATCTAGCTAACCCGGGGGGTCAAATTGTAAAGTTGTTAAATGTTATAAATTGTGTCATAGATGAATTTAATATGATTTTGAAGTTTTATGATAGATTGTTAAGCTTAGTTGTTAAATAAACAAGTTTTGTTAAGTGATTTTTTTGATAATTTTAATGTTTAGGGATTAAATTATTGAAAAAGTAAAGTTCAAGGTAAATTGTGTGAAATTAGGAAAAAAGGTGGGCTGATATAGAACCTTAAGAAAATCGATTAACATGAAATTGTATTAATTGTGGTGAAATTTCAAGTTTTGGATTTAAGGACTAAATTGCATAAAAGCTAAAATATTATGGGTAGTTTTGTAAATTCCCTAATAATAAGAGTTATAAGTTAAATTAATTATTTTAAGTTATTGAATGGTTTAATTGAGTGAAACATTATTATTTAGATCACAAAACAAACCAAACGGATCATAATTGAGGAAAAGTTGTGGATGGATTAGTCTTCAACTTTGTTGTTACAATTGTATTTGTCAAGGTAAGTTCGTAGATGGATAGAAATTATTATTTTCTATTTTGGATGAATGTAAATAGTTATTTATGTTATGGTTAAATTAATTGATAAAGATGTGATAAATTATTATTATGGATCAATTAGAGGAATTAATCAAATAAAAGGATAGGTGAACTACTGCTAATTATTTGGTGATTATGAATTATAGATTGTCTAGTTAAATGTTACTTAGATTAAGGTACGTTCATAATGTTTGATGTGTAAATTGTAAGTTTCTTGAAAATAAGTTATTGTTGCTGGTCAATTGTATAAATACATGTGAAATTTTATATTTTATTATAGTGTTTTAAATATTGAAATTAAATTCATATGAAATTGATTAATGGATGGTGACAATCCTTGTAAGGGCACATTGACAGTATGAATATATATTGATATCATATTATGTGTACGGAAATGATGAAGTGTCTTTGATTGATAAATATGTATGAAGGTAATAAATTACATAAAATTCCCGGTTGAACGTAGTAATCACTAGGATACAATTGGCATGCCAATTGGGTTAGTAAGCGCGCTTGTACGGGATTTGTAGTTCAGTGCCTCTATATACACTTCGATGTCCCTGTTCGCACAATGGTGCCCTTGTCTACACTTCGGTGCTCCTGTTATGCATCTATGATGCCTGTGGTGTAGTTACCCGAGTATTCGAGTCAAGTTACTAGTTCATTGGACTAAATATTAATGGATTTAAAAAATTATTTATGTGCTCAAAGGCTAATGTATAGTCAAGATATTAGTAAATGTTAAATGTTCAATGAACTACTTGATCATACGTGAGTATAATTATATTGGTGATTGTACGGTTAAAGATAGGTATTTATATACATATATGAATGAGTTTGGATTGAATTATTATAGTACAAGAAGCATAAGATGAACCATTTTTAGTACTAATTCTATAAGTGCTTCGTAAATGATTGACAGTTATGATTAATCTATTTATTTAGTTTTCACATTGTTTAGTGAAAGTAAGTGATTCCGGGTTGATATGTTTATATAAAAGTTTGAAACGAAAGATGAATTATAGAATTGTTAAGTGTGTGGAAGTGTCATGGTAAGAAGAAATGTTTAAGTGAAATGGTCATAT